>ML250942.1:18943-116130 GCA_005239495.1 Nicotiana undulata | reverse complement strand
GGGGGGGTGGGGGGGGGTGACTCAGAGATGGGTCTTTGGATTACATTTGAACCTTATCTAATGTTGAATAAAATTTTGAGATTTACGAGGTCGGCATCTTTAATTAAATTGAAAATGATGTATAGGTTTGAATGTTTTGTTAGTATAACTTAATTAAGAATGTAGTTCCTTCTGTCCACAATAACTGATTTTGTAGTTTTTTTTTTGTTCAAAATAAGTAATTTTTTTAAATTTTAAAAATAAATTAATTAATTTTTACTGTATTGTCCTTTGAATAAATAATGTTGGACTATATGTTAAAAGTGTTTATGTGAAGAGATAGTAAATATTAATATGATCAATTTCGTTATTAATTAATATTAAAAATTAATTTCTTAATATGTGTAAAGATAACTAAAAAATTATTTATTTTGAACGGGAGGGAGTAATATAACTTAATGTACTAGTTTTGACCAACTTTGAACCTAGCCACATGTAGAGTCATAATTCAGTGTTAAACACTGAATTGAATGCAAAAACAGAGCTTAACACAAAGTTGTTATAGTACAGTAAATAAAAAGATTACCCTAGAAAAGGCGAACTATATTAATTACTTAGTATATAGTTTTAATTTAATTTGTTACTTAATCATGATAAATTAATGTGGTTTAATACATGTATGTCATTTTTTTCAAGTAATCATGCAACCTTTGCTGATAAATGACACTCCTAATGCGCTTGAGCCTCTGATTCACTTACTAGTTATGCAGAGATTATAATTGAAGAATAGTTTATGTGGGGGCAAATAATAAGAGATTGTTCATATAGTAATTATACAAAAAATTCGTTATACAATGATTAATAATGATGGCATTATTATATATGAATTATTTACTTTTATAGTGCTTTTTTATTAAATAGTTATTGCTAATATTCACGTTCTAATTCGGTACACAAAAAAAAAAATTGATTCCTATACAACTTAATACATCTAGTACTACTTGATATCGTCAACAAAACATTATATTACTCCCTCCGTCCTAATTTACGTAAACCTGTTTGACTGGATACGGAGTTTAAGAAAAAATGAACACTTTTGAAATTTGTGGTCCTAAATAAGTCAAAAAGGAGCCCAGCATATTTGTGTGGTTATAAAGCTTCTCATTAACGGTAGAGTAGTAAGTTCGAGCAAAATTATTTCCAAATTTAGAAAGGGGTCATTCTTTTTCGAACGGACCAAAAAGGAAAGAGGTTCACATAAACTGGAACGGAGGGAGTAGTTTTTTTTTTAACTACAGCTAACCGAACACCTTATTATACAAAAATTTGTGTTGGTATTAATTTGGGGGGGGGGGGGGGGGGGGGGGGAATCAGAAATAGCCAGATGTACAACTGGTTATTGACAAAATAGCCACATTTTCTAAAGTAATCAAAATTAGCCATTTTTCATATAAAGGTAAAATCTGCATAAAAAAACACCCTTAAAATTCAAAAAATTATAGCATAATATGCTGAAGTTCGGTTTTTTACATATGAGATTTTAGCATAACTCCTCATCACGGGAGTAGTGCTCCTCAAAATTAGGCTAAACTAGTAATCATATATTATAGTAGTAGGTTACATGGTTAGTTGTTAAAGACGGTTACGATAAGGAATAAGCAACTGGGCCCTTTGGTTATTTTTGCAAACTTGTCAAACTATTGACCAGTGAATGACGAGAACTAATGGATCCAATGCCAAACGAATATGAAAAGACAAGTGTTGGATCAGTTCATTGGACCTTAGCTCGAATGTTGGACAACAAAGCCCAACCACTTTATTTTGCGGGATCTTTACATAAATAGCCGGTCATATTCATTATTTATTTTTTCTAGCCATATATATATATTATATATTGATTATACATAATTATACTCATATAATATATTAATTATACTTATATTATGCATCCATATGCTATTTTTAGTTCAAGTGATTGGGTGAACTGCTGCTTGGGTTAGTTCTTCTTGTTTTGCTTAGTGAGCTCCTGGCTGATGGACAAATAGATATCTTCCAAATCCATTTTCCGGTGATTTGCACAAATAAGACACTCAAAGTACAAAAAAATTTATTTTGTGCCTCACACAACTGACATTAGTTGTATAAGGTATTATTTTGTCTCACAACAGGACGTAAGGTTTTGTGAACCCAAATGTGTAAGAATTGAGGTTAACTTTGTTATGAGATAAAACAAAAGTCTCACACAACTAGTGTCGGTTGTGAGGCACATAGTAAAGTTTTTCTTCGGTGCCGCTTACTTGATTTTTTTTATCCTTATTGTCCCATGGGCATAACTTTAAGTTTACCAAATGATATCTCTCGCTTATCCTATGAGCAACGTTTTTTACCTTAAAGGTTTTTCACTTTCAACGGAAAAAAAGAATAAAAAGGAGAGAAAGAAATGTCCAATTTTTTACCTTTTTTTTTTTGGTTCATCAAATGTCCAATTTTGTTCGAAATATATTGTTGCACGCTTGAATTTAAGGGAAATTTACAGCAATTATTTAAGCTCTGTCCACGCAAGTAATCTTTTAAACGATTAACTGATAATAAAAAAGATAAAGAAAAAAATAATTAATGAGAGGAATCGATATGTATGGTTTTAATCGAAACACCAATAGAAATTTTATGTGACTATCCTAGTAATTATTTTAAGAAGTCAAATAAATATTTTGTAAATTCACTTGTTAGTAGTGATGCTCCATTTTTAAAAATTTACTTTAATGACGTCAAATACAATAACGTACCATCAGTATGATCCCACAAGTGAGATTTAGAAAGAGTAGAGTGTACGCAAATTTTTCCTCTATCTTGAGTGAGATAGAAAGATTATTTTCAGTAGACACTCGACTAACGAAAAACGTTATCAAAATATATTTGAAAAATATAAGAATATAGGCACTATGCTGAAATTACTGAAGAAAAGAAATACATTGATAGCAAACATAGTAGATAAAGTAATAGAATTGAAGAATACGATAATAAAATATTAATAATAATAAGGAGAAGAGAGAGCAGATATGTTCTAAATTAAAACCACGTCCTCTCGTAAAAAAAGAGGAAAATTGCTTAATTACGTACTAGCCTTCTTCCCCAAACATCGTCCTTCATACTTTTCTATCTATGATCATGTTCTCGGACAACTGAAAGTATAAGTCTAATCATTTCTCCCAATACTATTGCGTAAAATATACTACCATTTAAATTATTTGAAAGGACTAATTTCTACAAGGGACAGTATGGATAATATAAAGCTTGTCCTGCTCCTTTTTTTTTCGTTTTCCTAATTAATTTCATCATAAGAATATAAAAAGTATTTTAAGGAGAGTGATTTTTGAATGGAATACGTGATACTGAAGGGACCATTTTTTGACACTCGTGGACTTTCAGTCATCTACTCAATTATTCTTCTACAATACTTTTTATTTTATTTTATTGTTTATCCTTCCCATTTCCAAGGCTGAAAAATTCATTGGTCATGCACTGACTACCCCCATCACTCAAATCTGGGGGCCAATGCGTTATCATTTTTATCCTAACGTGAAATAATTATTTTCTTTAATTACAAAATATTACCTATTTAAAAATATATTTAATCGTAAAAACCTGATATTGTATAAATGGTTTTACAAAAATAGATCGAAGATAATTCGTTAATATTTTGAAAACTTTAAATTGACAAATTCGTAGAATTCTACTGTTATGGAACTGATAAAACTACACTAACATGATTAAAATTGCTATTAATAGTTTTTTATGCCTTGAACATGTTAAATTAGTTTCTTTAAAAAAAAAAAAAAATTTGGACAAAAAACACAAACAAGTAATAAATTGGTAATCATGATTCGTGCCTTTTGTTTCCTCTAATTATTCGGTAATGCTTTTGCTTTATTCTCCCACTTGCTTAATGGCAATATTTTAAATTAAGAAAATTATTTTTGTCCACATTGAAAATTCACGTGTATAAACTAAATGCTACGTCCACATAAATGAGTAGGGGAGAAGCTAGGCGGGCGCAATAGGGTTTAATCGAATTTTTTGCTCGAAAATTATATTATATATATATATATATATGATTAAATTTTTTTTCCAAGTACATAGATTAAATATTGAATCTTTTTAATTTTTTCAACGTATTTATTTTTGAATTTTTGAATTTTTTATGTGATGACACCGCTTCGCCGGAAAATTTTACTAAATATATGTAAATTTTTAATATGTACAAAAATATATTATTAAATAAAAAAAGGACGCAAATTTATATATACTTCTCGCCAACTTTGCTGGTCAAGTGCTTCTTATTTTATGAAGAGGTCCTGGATTCGAACTTGAGCAGCTTCATGCTGAGTAAGATTTTTAGCATTTTCTGCTAAAAACTTATTTTTCCTTCAAGTATGTTCCATGGTAACTTTTCTCCGCTTCGACATCAGCTCGTAGAAATTGATCCTTAAACTTCAGAACTTCTTGTTCTTCGTAGCGCTTCTCCTCCAGCTCCCTCTTCTGTCGTACATGTGCTCACCATAAACCAGTCTTTACTATTTTTTTCTATCTTTTTCTTGGGGGAAGATGAAGTTGGTCCGAACCAAAATCGTTTCTTACTATTTTTTTCTATCTTTTTCTTGGGGGAAGATGAAGTTGGTCCGAACCCAAATCGTTTCTTACTATTTTTTTCTATCTTTTTTTTGGAGGAAGATGAAGTTGGTCCGAACTCAAATCGTAAAGTCAAATAATGAAATAGTTTTTAAGAGATTGCTTAGTGTTATATATAGAAAATGTAGTATTTACTATTATGTCTAGAAAGAATATTCTGAATATATTTCAAAAAATAAAAACTTGTCGATGAGGGTTGTAGTATTATACTTGAATTCATTTTTTTAATAAGATTCGAATTTGTATATTTTTATGTGTATCGTGAGAGTAATTTATCTATTTGTTTACTTCATTAAATGCGACACCGCTTACAAAAAATACTGCGTCCGCCCCTGACTACTGTATATCTTTTTCTTAATTTCTCTTTGGCAGTTTTTACACCTTCCGTTAGATTAAGGACCCGTTTGGCCATGAATTTTGCCAAAAAAAATTTGGGATTTATTTGGCAAACTCATGTTTGACCATAAATTTTGCCCACATTTTGGCAAAATCTCAAATTCCAAACTTCAAATCTCAAAATCACCCCAATTGCTGATTTTGGGTCAAAATCTCAAAACTTGGGAATTTTATACATGTTTTTCCAAAATAAAGTTGGAAAATATATTTTGAAAACATATGTCCAAATATATTTTCATCTTCAAACCAAACTTCACCCAAATCAGATTTTTCAAAATAAATTTAGACAAACGCTATCTAAAAATCCACTTATTCATCATTTATTTCTTCAGCTCTAACATTAATCACGTGAAAAAACACAACATTTTTCATTAATTTTAATTGCTCATTTTGGATGTTCCATCGATTGGACCAAATATATGCTTAGTTTTTTTAAGTTTAAGAATCATATACTATACGCTTAAGATATTACATACAATAAGGATAAAAATAAACCTATCTTCAAACTTAACCTATGTTTACTCACACGGACAAAAATATTAAAGAAACCAAAACCACAGGAGCCAAAGGCGACAGAAATGGTCAGACTGTGACACTGAGACTCTTGACTCCTACACATCACTAACAAATTAACAATACCCCACACCTCTCTCTTCCAAAAAGGCACTTATTTTTTTTTAAAAAATATCATTATTGCGTCCCGAATTGGATCAATTAATTTAGGACCCCTTTGGCCATAAATATTATCAAATAAATTTAGATTTTATTTGGTAAATATATATTTGGTCATAAATTATGTCTATATTTTGGCAACATCCCAAATTCTCTAGTTTTAGACCAAAATATCACTATTATATTTTTTTTAAAATTGCCTCAAACTTTTGTATTTTATAAAAGAGCCCATCATTTATTATTTTGTAACAGAGTTACTTCATCTTCTGGGTCATCCGATAGTGTATCATGTAGTTCATTAGAAAAATGATAATTTTTGTACCAAATTTATTTATGTTCAGGACTATGGTTTGCAATAATATAATGAATGTTATTAATAATGGTACTGTTGGGTTGTTGTGATAGTTTTTAGAACTTGTGAGGTATAAGTCATGTTTCATATTTTTTCAAAATAAATTTGGGAAATATATTTTGAGAACTAATGTCCAAACACATTTTCATTTTCAAATCAAACTTCACCCAAATCAGATTTTCCAAAACAAATTTGAAAATCTATAGCCAAACGCTAGCTAAGATCTGCATCGCATGAATCTTATCATGGTATTTAGCTATCCATACGAAAGAGAATTTCATTTTCATAGTTCAAACTCGACTATTCTAACTAATAGTAATGGAATCTTTATCATTGTATTATACCCTTTGATGATATCTTTTAAATTTTCTTTTAAACATATATACACTCACTATGTAAAAGAATTTCTAGAATATTATATCGTTTAAAAGTGTTGAGATGGTTAGAGTGACAGCTGGTGACAGTTGTATAGATGAGGACTTGAAGGGTGACAAAGTCAGTTAGGTGACAGTTGTGTATAGTAGCAAGTTAGTTTAGTTAGTGTACACCACGTGTACAGTGTTGAGGCTAATAAGCCATCGTATTTGCTCTTCTTTCTCTCTGTAATTGAGCTTTACTCTCAGAATCTTTTTCATCTTCTCTCTTCGATTCAGCCTCAGCTTCAATTCTCCACCCTCTAATGGTGGATTTTATCATGGTATCAAAGCTTGAGTGACTCGATCGAGGACAGAGCAGTTCTATTTCCAGCTTTTGTCAAGACGACATTGTTGGTTCATAGATTTCCCTTTTTTGAGTTGAAATTGAAGCTCAACAATGGAGAATTTAGATATCGATAACCCTAGGCATCCACTATTCCTGCAACCGTCTAATAATCCTAGCAATGTGATAATTTCAATTCAGCTAAACGGAACGAAAAACTATTGAGTCTGGAGCAAGGCTATGGTGATTGCGTTGCGAGCGAAGAGGAAATTAGGGTTTATTGATGGAAGTTGTACAACGTCTCAATTCACTGAAGATTTAGGCGAGGACTGGGAGTGAGTCAATGCAACAGTGTTGACGTGGATCATGAACACTGTATGTCCAGAATTGGTGAATGGTATTGTGTATGCTGAAAATGCACATGAGGTTTGGTTGGACCTTGAAGATCGATTCAACAAAGTCAATGGTTCTAGAGTTTATAATCTCCATCGAGAAATAGCTACAATTTCTCAAGGTACCCCTAGTATCTCTGTTTATCATTCTAGGTTGAAGTCATTATGGGATGAATATGGATCTCTTATACCCCCACTACCAATTATTGTTGGTACTAGAGATTTTATTGAACATCTAGAACAACAAAAGCTTTTTCAGTTCTTAATGGGATTAAATGAATCATATGGAGCAATTAGAAGTCAAATTCTGTTGCAATCTCCATCACCTTCAGTCAGTCGTGCCTTTGCAATCTCTAGCACTGCTAGCGATTGATGTTGTGTTTTACACTTTTGCATAATATTTGTGTTACTGCTTTTCTATTTATTTGTTGTCTCTCACGTTGCTGATATTATTTTTCGAATTTTGTTGTCACAGATCTATTGTCTCTAAGCCGAGGGTCTCCCGGAAATAGCCTCTCTACCCTCTTTGGGGTAGGAGTAAGGTCTGCGTGCACTCTACCCTCCCCAGACCCCTTTAGTAAAATTTTACTGGGTTGTTGTTGTTGTTGTTGTTGTAATCAAAGGAAAGTCTGTGTGTCTAACTCTAATATTAGCCTAGCAAATGAAATGAAATGAATGAATCCACAGTTTTCATGAGTATAAGAGGAAATCAGTCAAAGTTTAAAAGGCTAAATGAATTGTACTTTGAGTATTGTCGCTTCAAAGGCCACTCAAATGATACTTGTTACAAATTACATGGGTATCCACCTGGATACAAAGGAAAAAGACAACAACAATACAGGAAAGTAAATGCAGTTGTGAATAGCGGCAAACATGTTCAAGAGATTGCCATGAATAAAGGAAAAGTTGATGCCTCAACGAATGTCAAACTTTTTCACTAAGGAGCAGTATGGGCAGATAATGAGGTTGTTGAACAAAGACAAGGCAAATGAGCACATAGCTAATATGGCAAGTAATGATGATTCCAGTTTGTTGAAAGACTGTAAGGATCCTTGGATTATAGATACTGGAGCAACAGATCATATGGCCTCAAATCATAATATGTTGGATGATATAGTAAAGTTACTTAAACATAGAATACATAGTGTTAGCTTGAAAAATAGTAAGGTTGTTCCTGTTACTTATCAAGGAATCTATAACCTTACAGGAGATGACACCATACATGATATGTTGTGTGTACCTGAATTTAAATATAACTTGTTGTCAGTTTCTAAATTGACAAAAGAGTTACAATGTTCATTGAATTGTTTTCCAACATTTTGTGTCTTCCAGGATCTGTTCACTGGGAAGGTGAAGGGGATTGGTAAAGAGAAAGGTAGTTTGTACCTCTTAATTCCAAGGAAAACATACAAAGACAAAGAAATTCAAAGAATTAAGGGTTGTCTTGCAGCAGGATTGAAGATTGATGTTGAAACATGACATAAAAGGCTTGGACATATTCCAGTAGCAGTGATGAAGAAGCTGGATTTTGTGAAAATAAAGATTTGCTAAACTGTAGTCTCAATAACTGTACTGTATGCCCTTTGGCTAGACAGACTAGAAGACCTTTTCTCCTTAGCAATAGTAGAGCAAATTATGTTTTTCAATTAGTTCATGCAGAAACTTGGGGTCCATATAGAGTTCCAACATACAATGGGAATAGATATTTATTAACACTTGTAGATGATCATTCCAAGATGATTTGGGTGTTTCTAATGAAATTGAAGAGTGACACTATTGTCTTGTTGAAATCATTCTTTAAACTCGTGCATGTGCAGTTTGGAAAGGCAATTAAAATGTTAAGGTATGATAATGGTGCATAAGTTTTTCGCAAATAATGTAAGAATTTCTTATCTAGTTCTGGAGTTCTTCACCAGAGCAGTTGTCCATACACTCCACATCAAAATGGAGTGGTGGAGAGGAGACATAGGCACATCCTAGAGGTGGAAAGGGCATTAAGGTTTCAAGGCGGCATTCCGCTACATTTCTGGGGAGATTGTGTGTTAACAGCTGTCTATCTTATAAATAGAATGTCATCCTCAATTCTGGGGAGTAGGTCTCCTTATGAGGTGTTACACAAGTCCAAGCCAAGTTTGTTGCATTTAAGGGTTATGAGATGTTTGTGTTATGCCACAGTTATTGAGAAAGTTGACAAATTCTCACCTAGAGCTATAGCAACAATTCACATGGGGTACTCAGTTTCTCAGAAGGGCTATAGATTGTATGATCTCAAGGCCAAGAGATATTTTGTGAGTAGAGATGTGACATTCAATAAGAACATTTTTCCTTTCCAATCAATGAAGAAAGGTGTAGATTTACCATTGCTTCTGGAGATTAATGATGCTCAAGCAGATATTTCAAGGACACTTGCACCAATAGTAGATCAGGAAGCAAATGGAAATGATGCAGAACAAGATGCATCAACCACAATTGATCCTTCACTTGATGAACCATCTTGTGATACTCAGTCAGTAGTAGTTAATGAGCACACCTCTGATGAACAACTTCAGCATATTGAGCCATCAGTTCCATTGAGGAGATCTTTAAGAGATCCAAAACCACCAACATGGCTGAAAGACTATATTTGTCCATGGAAGGCAGGATCATCCTCCAGTTGCACCTATCCTATGTCCAACTACTTAAACTATTCTTCTCTTTCACCAAAATACCAATCCTTTTTAGCTTCTACATCTGAGACAGAACCTGCATCTTATGTTGAAGCAATGCAGGACCCTAGATGGATTGAAGCTATGAAAACAGAAATTGATGTTCTTGTCCTAAACAATACATGTGAAGTAGTTGATGTACCCAAAGTCAAGGTTCCCATTGGTTGTAGGTGTGTGTACAAGATCAAGTATAAGTCCAATGGGGAGATTGAGAGGTTCAAGGCCAGGTTAGTGGCAAAGGATTATAATCAACAAGAGGGACTAGACTACCAGGAGACCTTTCTCCAGTGGTTAAAATGGTCACAGTAAGGGTGGTTATTGCTTTTGAAGCCACGAATCAGTGGAACCTCTACCAAATGGATGTCTCCAATGTTTTCCTTCAAGGTGATCTTGAAGAAGAAGTTTATATGCAGCTCCCACCAGGTTTTGGTAGTCAATGGGGGAACAAGGCATGAAGACTACACAAATCCTTATATGGACTCAAACAAGCATCAAGATAGTGGAATTTAAAGCTCACCGAGGCACTGATTAATGCAAGCTTTATACAGAGCAAGCATGACCATTCATTGTTCACCTTGAGAAAAAGTGCTAAACTTGTCATCATCCTTGTCCATGTTGATGACCTCCTTATCACAGGAAATGATGTTGATATGATTCAAGAAGCTAAGACAATCCTTCACAAGGCATTTAGAATTAAGGACTTGGGCCTTTGAAATACTTTTTGGGGATTGAAATTAGCAGATCTCAGAAAGACATATTGTTATGTCAAATGAAGTATACAGTGGAACTGATAGCATGGCTGGGCTTAGCAGGGTCCAAGCCTGCAATCACTCCAATGGAGCAAAACAGGAAGTTAACAACCGTAGAGTATGATACACACTATAACCTGAAGGATGATCCAGCACTCACAGATGTCAAAGGATATCAAAAGCTCATAGGGAAGCTTTTGTACTCGGCATTAACTAGGCCTGATATTGCCTACAGTATAGAGTTTAAGCTAATTCATGCAAGCTCCTAAGAAGTCACACTTAGAAGCAACACATATAGTGAGGTACTTGAAAAATGAACTAGGATTAGGCATTCTCATGAGTGCAGATGGTGACATGAGTCTAAAAGCATACTGTGATGCAGACTAGGCAAGCTGTCCAAATTCAAGGAAGTCAGTAACATGTTACTCGGTGAAATTTGGAAAGTCTCTAATCTAATGGAAGTCAAAAAAGTAAAGTTCAGTAGCGAGAAGATCAGTAGAATCAGAGTATAGGAGTTTGACAATTTCTGAATTAATCTGGCTACTAGGAGTTTTGAAAGAACTGGGAGTTGAATTGTCTGTTCCAATTCAGTTGTTCACTGATAGTAAAGCAGCAATGCAGATAGCAAGCAATCAGTGATTCATGAACGAAGCAAACATATAGAGATTGATTGTCACTTCATAAGAGAAAATGTGCAGGAAGGACTGATTCAGCCTGTGTATGTTCCAACAAAAGAACAAGCAGCAGATTTGTTGACTAAAGGACTTGGAAGTGTTCAATATCACCATCTGATGTGCAAGTTAGGTGTTTTGAACATCTTCATGACACCTAACTTGAAAGGGGGTGTTGAGATGGTTAGAGTGACAGTTGGTGACAATTGTATAGATAAAGGCTTGAAGGGTGACAAAGTGAGTTAGGTGACAACTGTGTATAGTAACAAGTTAGTTAATTAATTAGTGTTAGAAGCTAATTATATATATATATACCACATGTACAATGTTGAGGCTAATAAGCCATTGTATTTGCTCTTCTTTCTCTGTGTAATTGAGCTTTACTCTGAGAATCTTCTTCCTCTTCTCTCTTCGATTCAGTCTCAACTTCAATTATCCACCCTCTAATGGTTGATTTTATCAAAAAGATACTCTAATTTAACTTGAAAAATAAAACACATAATCTGTTATAACAGATTAAATTAAATTATTTATAATGGAAGTTGATTTTCACTGTTTAATGCATATAAGACCTCGTTTGAGCATAAATAAAATCTTTTTTAAAAATGTATTTGTCCGTACAATTTTGCAAGTTTTTAGAAGTTAATGTTTCATAATTTTCAGAATTTTTTTTTGCCCACTCACAAAACTATAATATTTTTTCAAATGAAATATTTATTAAAGCATAATTCGAATTCCAAACACCATTTTTCAACTTAACGTTAAATACTAATTTCTTTCAAAAATTACAATTTTTAAGTTACATAAATAAATAGTAGTCCACGTCATTGGCGGATCTACATGGAACTATACGGGTGCTTAAGCACCCATTGTCTTTGAACATGCTTAGTAGATTTACCTAGACAATTATAAAAAAAATTAGATAAGTATTGAGAGAGCACCCATCACTAAATTTATTATTATTATTATTTTTTTAGAACTTTTATCAGCGAGCACTCATGACTTTAAAATCTTGGATCCGCCGCTAGACTCCACGTCAGCCTCCATTTTAGTCATTGACCAAAGTTCAAACTAACCATGGTTAATGATACAGCTCTTTTCCTTATTCCTCCTATTTGTCTCACTTCTTTTTTCTTCCTTACTCTTTGTTTCCACCTTATTATTTCGTCCTTTCTCTGCTAAACAGCTGGTCCAGCCAATTATAATTCGTACTATTTTGTAGTATTATATATATTATAGTTTCTTTTCTAATAAAATTGTTTTCCATGCTGGCAGCAAGAGAGGAAAAAAGAAAGTTGAATGAATAGATAAGCCAAGAAAAAAGAAAAAGGAAAGATTTGCTAGGTAGCTTCTAATATTTCATATATTTATATACTGTAATTGACTCTTGTTTTCTATTTCAACTCAAGTCTCTTTCTCTCTCTCTCTATGGTTTTGTATGAAAAGATAGAAAGTTCTGGTTTTGTGTACAAAGAGCTAAGCTACATATGATTTGTTTCTTATGATTATTGGCTCTAGCTTCTCAGAAAAGTAAGTTTTTCATTTCTTTACTTTTTATTTTATTTTTTGCTATTGGTATGGTGTGTCTTCATGTTATGGTTTATTGGGGGTGGGGGTGGGGGTTGTTTTATACGGGTATATAGATATATGCAAAACAGAGCACCAGACACCTTAAAGATTTGATTTTTAGAGCCCATTTGGACATAAGATTTTATTCGATTTTTTTTTTACTTTTTTTTAGAAATTAGTGTTTGGTCCTGTTTTCACTTGAAGATTAATTTGGGAATTTTTCGAAAAATTAAAAAACTCAAAAAATTATTTTTCAAAATTTTCCCGAGAATACTCACAAAAAATTCGAAAACAATCCAAAATTATATTCGCGTCCAAACACAACTCTAATTTTCAAATACCATTTTCACTTTTTTTTTTTTGAAATTTTACAATTCTTATGTTCAAACGCCCACTTAATTCTGGGTAGCTGTGAAATTTGGATTTTGTTATCATATATTATAAGGCTATATAGGGTTAAGGGTGAGATTTTACTGGATATATTATTATTATTGTTGTTGTTGTATATTACAAGGTTATATAGAAATATGCAAAAGAGAACACTAGAAATCTTAAAAGTTTGAATTTTTCTCACTTGGTAGTTTTCAAGATTAGAAGTTGAGTATTGGCGTCACCGTAAATTGATGCCATGTGATCAGGAGTTTGTTTACGAGTTAGAGCCGTTAAAATAGTCTCTTGCAGAAATGCAGAGTAAGACGGCGTACAAGAGACCCTTGTGGTCATACGCTTCTTCGAATTCCGCGCATAGTAGAAACTTAGTGTACCGGGCTCCCCTTATGGTAGTTTTCAAGATTGGATTTTTGTTATCATATGTTTATATAGGTATATGCAAAAGAGAGCAGCAGAAACATTAAAGATTGGTTTTTTATTTTTTTGGGTAATTTCAAGAATTGGATTTTGTTTATCATTATATAAAGACTGAAATAGCTTAGTTGGTTGTGAAAAGATTGATGGGAAAGAAGAAAATTTTGAAGAAGACAAAGGAGTTATCAGTAGCAATAGCAGAATCATCAGCAATGAGTGAAGACTCTCAACAACAACAACAGATTACTCCTAGAAAAAGAGGAAGACCAAGGAAAATTATTGTAAAAGATGAACAAGAGGCAACTGGAGAAGTAAAGAAACTCAAAATAAATGAAGGTGAAGAATCAGAAAATAAAGGAGCAGAAAGAGAAAAGAAGGAAGAAAAAGAACAATCTGAAGAAAATTTAGAGCCACAAAAGCAGCAACCTGTAGCTAGGAGCAGAGCTAGAAGAAAAAGCAAACCAAGAAAGAGCTGCTAAAATTCACTTTCAAAAATTGTAGGTAATTTTTGAAACAAAGGGAAGTATCAAAGCCGAGCGTCTTCCTGAAACAACCTCTCCATCTTTACAACGTAGGTCGTAAGGGTAAGGTCTGCATACACACTACCCTCGTCAGATCAAAGATGAACTAAGTTTATTCATCTATTGGTTGTGTTCCTTCCCTTGTGGTGTTAGTATGTCCATTTTAATTGTGAGAAACATTTTGTTAGCTTTGGATTGAATTGTGATATTGACTGTAATGACTTTTGTGTAAAGTGTGCTCAATTCAAGAAAGTTGGATAAACACTCTGTATAGACAAAATTTCATGCAGTTTGGCACTTTTGATTAGGATGTGTTCTTCTTTGAAAAGGTATGAGAAAAGAAAAGAAAAAAAAAAGGCAAAATAAGTTGCATGATCAGGATTATCTAGTTTAAGGAAAAAATGAAGACTTTTGTAATTTGTGGTCCTAAACAAGTCAAAAAGCGGTCCACAGTAATAAAAGATTCTCATTAAGAGTAAAATTGGAAGTTTAAGCAAAATTGTTTCCAAATTTAAAAAAGAGTCATTTTTTTGGGACAGACTATAAAGGAAATAGATTTAAATAAACTAGGACGGAGGGAGTATTCTTTTTTTTCTTTTTTTTTTTGAAAAGAAATACATCAATAAATTATAACGGACAAAGTATTTAACATCTTCTTTAATTAAGAATCAGCTAAACAAGTACTATAGTGCAAGCTACTTATAATATACCAAAATGATTTACTATATATATATAGAGTGCAAGCTATATATATGTTGATGGTAAAAAAAAGTTGAGGAAATCTATAACAAATTACCGTTTTATATGAATCTATTTCTTTTTTAGTATGTTCTAAAAAAATGACCTCTTTTTAAATTTGAATACAATTTAGCTTAAACTTTCAATTCTACCTTTAATGAGAAGCTTTTATAACCATACAAATACTCCAAACTCCTTTTTAACCTATTTAGGATCACAAATTCAAAAAGACTTTATTTTTCTTAAATTTCATGTCCAGTTAACCAGGTTAACATAAATTGGAACGGAGCGATTAGTTTTTTCTAAGCACCAAGTCAAACAGTACCACATAAAGTAAGACTGGAGGGAGAAAGACCTTTCCTTTTATTGGTTGCAGCTTTTGCTAAAGAGTAATTTGTGGGGATTTTGTCAAAAATAAAATAAAAATGTATGCTTTGTTTTTTATATGATTTGTGGCTAGGGGATGTCCTTTTCGTTTAGGCAGACGTGAAGCATTTTCCTTCATTGCATTCTACAGTGATAAGCTAATAATTTATTGTGTCTGCAAAATATGAGGCTGTCTCAATTCTCATGTAGCAATATGGTTTCATTTACGTCCTGTCTGGCCAAGCGGTAAAAATAAGTTTATTTTGAGAAGTATTTATTTTTAAAAGTGCTTTTTTCAACTGTACTTTTAATGAGAATGAGTTTGTGTTTGGTTAATTAATTTAAAAAGCACTTTTGAACAGCAACTAGTGTTTGACCAAACTTTTAAAAACTGCTTCAAATAGCCTGTTTGGCCAAGCAAGCATTTTTTTAAAAAAATTGAAGTGTTTGGCCAAACTTTTAGAGGAAAAAAAAATGCTTTTGAATAGAAGCAGAAGCAATTTTAGAGAAACAAAAAAAATAGTTCTTCCTAGAAAAACTTTTTTGAAAAGTTCTTTTGAGAAAAATACACTTAGTGGACATTTGGACATAACAATTGTAAAATTCCAAAAAAAAAGGAGATTTTTTTTAAAATGAAAATAGTATTTGAAATTTTCAAGTGAAAATGGTATTTGAATTTTTTTCGAGTGAAAATGGTACACTTAGAGTTGCGTTTGGACATGAATATATTTTGGGGTTGTTTTTGAAGTGTGTGAGTGATTTGAGTGAAAATTTTGAAAAACAACTTTGCGGAGTTTTTCAAATTTTCGAGAATTTCCGAAATGCATCTTCAAGTGAATTGGAAATTTTATGAACAAACGCTAATTTCAGAAAAAAGTGAAAATGTTTTAGAAAAAAAGGAAAAATTTCTTATGTCCAAACGGGTTGTTAGAAGCACTTTTTAAAAGTTTGGCAAATAGGCTATAAGTGTATTTTTCTCAAAAGCACTTTTAAAAAAAGTTCTTTTGGAGAAAAACTATTTTTTTCTGCTTCTTCAAAACTGCTTTTGCTTCTGCTTCTCCTCAAAAGTACTTTTTTTTTTCTTTCAAAAGCTTGGTCAAACACTTCAACTTTAAAAAATAAGTTCTAGAATTGGAGAAGTTCAGCAAAATAGACAATTAATCAAAGGTGAAATGTTTCTGCATCCAAATTTTAGAAACATCCAAAAAAAATTTCTAAAGTTATTCTAGTCTCCCATGACTAGTTATGTTTAGTCTATTTTATGTGATATTATAGCATTATACGTACCAATGAAGTTTACAATGAGTGCTAAGGGGTCGTTCGGTACAATGGATAAGTAAAAATACTTTTTGAAAAAATTTAGTACTGTCTTATCCTTTGTTTGGTTACTAATTTTGAGATAAATTATTCCAGGATTAAAAATAATACCGGGATATAACTTATACGAGTACTTGTTAGAGGGTGGAATAGTAAATAAAGTATCCTAGGATAAAACAGTAAAATTGAAAATCCATAATTAATACAACATATCAAACAATCAAGAAGTAATATCAAAATAACTAATTCCAATATAACTAATCCCAACATAACTTATCAAGTATTCATGGGTGTATAGATTATACATGTCTGAAATTTCTTATTTATACTTTCATCTCATATCATATCTTATCTTTGCTTATTTCTTGATCAATTGATGTTAATAGCCTTTCCCCATTTATATTTTTTGAATGGTTTATTTTCTATACAATTTTTTTTTATAATGGTAGGCATTTCAATTTCCATAAGACTGGTAAGAATATTTTTGCTTTTGCAGTACTAAAACAAGAGAATATATTTCTCTAAATTTCATTTGGTAAAACAAGTTATTTATGTGAAATGGTAATGGTTACTCCTTTATCTAACATTTTATAGGACATCATCAATAAACAAAAAGTTATAACCTTAAAGAGTAATACCGATGTTATCCAACTGCATAGAACGAAGGCGAAAAATGAAAAAACGAACCATATTTTATGTAGGTACGATATTGGTATAACATTTTTAAGACTGAAAACCCAAAATACCAAACGACCGATGAACGCCACTAATACAAGCTGGCTCTCTCAAGGAGAAATGCAAGGAAAGCAAAATCTAACTCTGAAACAAAATTGTAAGCCATCAGAGGTAAAAGAAAACTGATTTGCACTTTCAAGAACCATTTTCTTTACGAGATGATTTGTGGTGTCGCTCTTTTTTATAACGCAGTTGCTCTGGATCAAACCCACCTTCCTCAGCTCCATAGACGGCCCAAGATGGTGTAGGCGCCATGTAATCCTTACTGGTAAAGGGTTTTCCAGATGCGACCTGTGGCACCATAGGTTTAAAAAACATTGATTACGCAAAAGGAAATGGGAATGTTATAGCTTATAACCTATGTACTGAAAAGCTTGAACAAGAGAAGTAACCAACCAGATCATGGAACTTCTCGTAGTCTATCCACGTGTACCACTGACCGTCTATCTTAAACTTATCGACTTTAGCCAGAAGAACACAGCAAGAATGCACGTGCTCACAAGCGACCTCATACTCTCCGTTGCTCTTTTTAGCCAAGGCTTCAGAGAATTCCTTCACATCAGAATGCCAAGGAACATTCTCCATTGTCAACTTTGATGTAGCCGACCTGTGTAAAATCCTCCTGATTACTTAACTGAATTCGCATGCACTGAGTTCTGAAATCAAATCAACCTAGCAGAAGAGGGGGGAAAGAATAAAAGAAAAGTAAGAGGGAGAACTTACGATCCACAGTAAGTAACACCTTTGATTTCAATGAAATCAGGTTTTCCGATGCTGAATAGGTTAAAATATGCCTCCACTTCTTCTGCATTCCACCCTTTAACAAGTGTCAAACGATAGACAGTTCTTTGCTCCTTCTCCTTGAGAGCTTTCAAGGAATCCTAACAAAATCAGATTAACAGAAAATCAATATTGAGCCAGTCTGAATTGTCGCACACAAATAAGAAAAAACAGAAAATATGGTTTGTTTCCTGTGGCAGCCGAATCTTTTTAAGCACTGATGTAAAAGTAAGCATTTTAAACTTTCCGCTCACTGGTATATCACAAGCTACAGTTTGATACAGATTGCTATGGTTTACTAGTGTGCAGCTGGCAACTTTAACCGTGTTTTCGGACTCGGCTTTATCCTTCCTTTTTGATAGGGTCTGTTTTCCCCTTCCTTTTCGCCATCCATTAACTTAATGGATATTCCTCACATCTCTAGTTTAAATCAGACAAATATATTTATTCGTGATACTTACAAGAAAACGCTCCCAAAAGTCTCCAAATAGTGGTCTGTCAATTGCTTTTAAGCTGTCCTTTGTACCAGCATCTACGCTGACATACAACTGTACATTTAAAGATGAAGCGAGATTTAGACGGATGTTGACATACTTAAGAGACTGATAAAGAAGGACAATAATACAGCCTCGCAGACCTGTGTGATTGGTTTCAACAACTTAATCTTGTCAGGGAACTGTGCATTAGTTACTAGAAAAGTCGAAATCCGCCTCTTGTGCAGCTCATCTACAAGTGAATTTATTTCTGGATACATAATAGGCTCGCCAACCAGTGACAAGGCGCAATGCCTAGGAGAAAGACCCTCAGACAAACGCTCAGCTTTAACACCTGCAAGGGTGGAATATTCTGGTCAATAACTAAGACGTCCTGAACAGAAAAGTTGATAAAACTATTAATTTAAAGATAAAAGCTGATATGGTACTAAAAAATTTCAGCTTACTTCATATTTGGAGGGCTAAACAAGCAAAAAGAGTGGAAGGTAGAGGTGGAGTCAATATTTGAAGCTTATTTTGCTCAGTATTTTAAAAGGCGTTTTCGGGAGCCCTGGGCGAGGTGCACCAAAAACGCCCCGAGGTGATGGTATTGGGGCGAAAGTCTCAAGAGGCGTACGCCCAGCAATTCGGGGAGTACGCCCGGGCGTTTGAGACGCGTTTTTGTAGTGAGGCGTAAGCCCCAGAGAATTTTTCAAATTGAAACAAAATTTGTTGAACAAGTCCTTTATATAAAAGTCAGCTTGTAATTACTCAAAAGT
Organism: Nicotiana undulata; assembly: GCA_005239495.1. NCBI lineage: Eukaryota > Viridiplantae > Streptophyta > Magnoliopsida > Solanales > Solanaceae > Nicotiana > Nicotiana undulata. Next base: position 96,744 of record ML250942.1, on the reverse strand, counting down.
TTTAAAAAGGAACTGAAATGTATCAAATTTTAGAGTAAAGACCTTTTGTTGATTAAAGACCTAATTTATGGTCTTTCCCAATTCTTTATCTTGTTCGCTAGTCTGCTAATATCTCCTAAAACAACGAATATTCAATTTTCTTTGTATTTACGAATATTCAATTTTTTGTTATAAATACAAAGAGAACTTCATTCTCCTTCGTAGCAGCAAGTTCAAATGTCAAATTGCAGGTTAGTCATCCTATTTGTTCCTCCGTGTAGAAAATTTTATTCTTTTCGACTCAAGTTACTTGTGCTTGTAAGTAGCGTACAATAAATTATTTTGACTAGTTTTTTTGTGAGGATGGATCACAACTATATATATATTTCACATATTTATAGTCTTCTTTAATTTTTATGCAATTTTTACATGTTTATAAATATTTACTGTAATTATATTATTTTATAAAATATTAAAAATTAAATACCCATGGGGCTTACGCCCTGTGCCTCGGGGCTTACGCTTCACGAAGTCATATGTAAAACACCTCACCTTACGCCCAGTGGCCCACGCCTTTTATAACACTGATTCTGCTCTTTCTAAGTTATTGAGTTCTAATTAATAATTTGTACATATTCAATCAATATTTTAAGACATACTGGATTTGGACTAAAACTACTGGGTTCTGCTGATTCCGCAATCGAAGCTCTAGCTCCGCCTCTGGTGGAAGGGCATCTGTTTTATCGAGGCAGATTAAGCAACTTAGAAAATTCTGTATCCACTTCTACATTTCATGTCCTTAGGGTAGGGTAAGTTAAGGAAGATGCAGACGACGAAACAAATGGAGAACCAGCAGTTAACTGTATCAGTTTTACCATTTTTTATTTGGAAATAAGAAGGCCTTGCAAAAAAAAACACAACTCAACCAAGGTACAATTTCTTGGGTGGACACAACAAATTGAACTAACAGCCATGTTAAAAATGTAGGAGTTTTATTAGAGGAATTACATGTAGTTAGGTGTTTTTCTGTTTGTTAGAGGCCTAATATTCTGAGTTCAGAGAATTGGGTGCTCTATAAGTTGTAATTGTTTGTTGATGTTAATGGTAATTCACATTGTTACCAAAAAAAAAAAAAAAAAAAAAAAAAAAAATACAATCACCAAAGGATTTCAACCAAACACATTATTTCTCATGTGGCTTTACTCAACTTTCCCACATATACTCATGTGCACCAAAAAAACAAACCTGGCACGCCTTTCATCTGTTTTATCATTTTGGTATGCAAATCTATAGCTGTGTCCACAATCTCAATGGGGTCATCCATCTTCCACCTCCAGCTCTTCCCAACAGGGTTTGTGTGATGTCTCCAACAAAAAACACATTTGTTCGCACATGCTAAACTAGGAGTTGCTTCCATGCACCTATGCAACAGGCAAAAATGCAAATTCAGCTTTAGAATCAGCATACAGGATAGGAAGTCGATAGATATTGAGCTTACTATATGGGGCACAACAAGTCAGTGCAATCGAAACTGATCATGTTTTGTACTTTTTGTTTCTCTTCTGAGGGTTCACTCAGCTACTTCACAGTAGAAATCTACTGAGGCCCTGTTTCGGACAATTTAAACCGCCATATCATTTTCTAGTATATCCAATCAAGTTACATGCTTTATATTAGACTTGTCCAACAACACATTTTTTTGGGGATAAGCACATGCAAACAAAATCGCAAAAGGTCATTCTCTTATTTACTGCATGCTTCATCAATGCTATAGTAAAGATGATCACATCCACCTGTGACCACAGAGCTGCAACTTGGACACAACGAGAATATTGTTGAAAGCTAAAATACAATCCAGTCAACCGATGACCAAAGAACCAGTACACAACTCATAGATAGAATATAGTAAAAATGTACACGCTATAAACAATCACCTGTGACTCTCAATGCCATAAAACGAGTGCTTATAGCAACCTCCACGCCCTCGAAGTTGTGATTTTGTCCATCTACAAAGTTTCACACCACTATGTGAACCAATTATTTTATAGCCCTACAGTTTCATCACATAAAATAAACTATATTAACTTAAATTACCCATCAAAATAATTAAACTAATTAATTTGATAACGACAGAAGTTAGTCATTTGACTACGATACCTGTTTCACCAAACTCGCCCTAATAACTGGAGTTACCATTTCTTTCTCTCCATTCACAACATCACCGTTCAACTTCCCATTAACTAACTTATCTCCAACTCCTTTCTTTCTCGAAGGCCCTTTACCCGCAATATCCTCAAGATCAAGAATTTCTGACCCCTCGTCATTTTCTTCGAATTCATCATCATCTTCCTCATCATCGCCCTCGCTCACAACTTCATCTTCACTACCATCACCAACTCCATTCACCATATACCCTCCATTTTGCCCAAAATTACTCAAAACCCCAACAACCCTCTTGCTCCACTTACCAAACACCTCATCCAAATTACCTTCATCCACATCACCCTCACCCACCTCTAAAACCTCAACCCCACCAAGTTTCCTCAATTTCTTGGAAAAATCACGCGCCACGGCATTAAATGTTTCACCATAAGAACCACTACCAACTCCAAAGATTGCAAATTTACACTTACTAAGCAATAAAGAACCAACCCTAAAATCATCAACACTCTCATTTAACCAATCAATAAAAAACCCAGCATTTGAAGGGGGTTTCCCGTTTTCCCAAGTGGAAGCTATAATTAATACAAAGCTTTCTTTGTGTAAATCCTCAGGTTCGTAATCTTTTGGGTCAACGAGGTCAAAGTCAAACCCATTCAGGTTTAATAAACTGTGAAGATTTTTTGCTAGGGTTTTAGAAGTGCCAGTTTGGGATATGAAAAAGAGTTTGCCTTTAGGGGTTTTAGGGTTAGGGTTTAAGGATTTGAGACGTTTGAAGAGATGACGGCGGGATTTGTAGAAGAAGTAGACTGTGGTGGCGGAGAGGAGCGTGAGGATGGCGAGGCGCGTGGGGTAAGAAGACAGAGACGGGGACATGGTGGGTATTTTCTGTTTTGTTGCAACGACGTAAAGTAAAGGGACTCAAACTTTGATCTGTCCGATGTTACATCTCAGTGCATCAATGGCGGCAAATGTTTTTGAGGAAAAAACGCTCTCCCTTTTTTTGGATGAATAAATAAAATATTTTCTTCTTTAATGATTATCGAAATTAATTACCAAGCAGGAATACAGTTTAATAATTTTACCGGGTTAGTAATTTAGCCCCATCTATTTTCAAGAGTAACCTATTGAAACATAGTAATCCTAGCTCTCTCTTTTGTAAAAATAAAATAAAAATAAAATAAAAATAGTTCTCTCTTTTGTTTCATCATCTGATTTAGGTAGCTAAATATTAATTTTTTTATGTTTGTTGTGATTTTGCTAGAAGATCTTCCGGAAACAGTCTATCTACCTTCACAAGGTAGCGATAAAGTCTGCGTACGTACTAGCCCCCTCCCCCTCCCTCCGGAACCCATTTGTCCCTCCCCTCCCCCGGAACCTATTTGTGAAAATACACTGAATATATTGATGTTATTGTTGTTGAATGTAATTTATTTATTTAACCACTTTACTTGGAAATAGTTATTTCGAAACTATCAATATATTTTTTTTGCAAGTTGGAAGTTCGTTTAGCAAGTTTAGGAAAAGCTTTTGAACTTTAACTTGAAATAATAGTGGTCTGAAGTTGTGTTTCAACTTCAAATAATTGTTCAAAATCCATAAGAAATCAAACTTATTTTATCTGCTTCTATAGTTTCTCTATTTTAACATTATGCTGATTTAAACAAATGAGGTATTGCAAACACTTGGCCAATGACCTCTGAATCCTTAAAATGACCAAATTTTCTTTAAACCTTTTGATCAATTAGCAATATTTCAAGGAAATTATAAAAATATCGAGTATGTGACAAAAATCAAAATAACTAAATATCAAGATGTCATTTCTTTTTCCTTTTTCTTTTGCAAGATCAATTATTTATAACATGTTTGTTGTTATGTTTCCTCGATATTCGTCAAGCTCATAAGTACGACTCCAGAATCATTCATGATACAAAAGGGCAGTTTGGGGCACGAAGCATCCCGCCGCGTTTACACAGAATCCTGGGAAGGGCCACACCCCAAGGGGAGGGGTGTGATATAGGCAGTCTAGCCTGATAGAAGCATTAGTAATGAAAATAACAAAGCCGGTAAATACCTATATCAAGATCCTTGTGGAGGATTCATTTCATGCAAATTCTCAGCTGGTTAACTAATCATTTATTCATTAACAATGCAACAAAAGAAGTGAGGAAGCCATATCATAGTATAAGATTCATATAATACTCTAACAACAGACATGAGGTTGGAAAAAACATATTACAACTTATGCACAAATGTTCAATTCAATCAATGGTAAAAGCAAAAATAGATCACTCGCGCACTAGTTGCTACAAGAGAGCATTACTTTTCCAGTACGTAACGAGTGAGGCCAAGAAATTGGTACAAGAAGTCACAATTGTTAGCAATGGTGACAATGTGTTACTCGACGTATAGACAATCTCGAATGGATAAACAGCAGATCTTGCAAAGAATGATGGAAAACCTGGAAACATATGTGGTATCCTTCTTTGCTAATCCAAATAATCAAATGACTTGCCTCGATACTTCTGCAGGGAAGATCTGGAAAATGGAAAGCGAAAGATTAGCTCCATTCATCATGGTCTCCACATGGTCTTTTGTGCACAAAGGATGCCTTCTTTATCTTTGGCGAATGTCATTCGTATCTCCCAATGCAAGCTTCTCAATATACTCTCTAGCGGATCAAGTATTTCGACCTTGTCACGTATAATTGCCCAACCACCGGGCCGCAATATGCGGTCCATCTCAACCACAATCGCTATGGGATGCTTGCACCTGCAATGAATGATCATGAGATCAAACAATTTCAGCTCTGCAGAAAAATTTAGTCCAGAAATGGAAAGTTTCGAGCTTTATTCCTACTACTGCTTTCGGAGAAGGTTGTAACTTCATATGCAGAAGTAATTCTAAAAGCTTGAAATGTTTATTTACCATTATCATACTTTAGCAAGCTAACACAAAGTTAAACCTATACAACAACAACAACATAATCCCACACCGTGGGGTCTGGGGAGGGTAGTGTAGTGTGTACGCAAACCTTACCCCTACGTTGTGAGGATAGAGAGGTTGTTTCCAATAGACCATCGGTTCAAAGTTAAACCTATAGAAGTTATGTAACTGATTAGTATAACTGATTTAATTTCTTGAGTGTTCCAAGATAGCATGTGCGTAGAACATCAAGAAAAATGAAAAGCAGAATCATATTCTATGGTTAGACTATGCAAAATCTTATGGCATTCGAGGAAATATCCAGTACAATTAGTGTATGGCGGGATTCCGAAAATGATTTTGGATGCGATTCCTCTTCTCTCCTACAGATACTCGATGAGAGAATATATAAAGGAGTCAAGGGAACAACAATTTTGAATAATACTTATCCTAGCTAGTCACCTTTACTCATCTACAATTGACAACGTATCCCTTTCCCTAGAAGCAAATGGATCTGTCTAAATAGTAGAACTTCATTCAGGTGAACATTGAAATTTTGGTGATGGCAGACCAAAAGCTTTCTCCTGGGGCAGAGCAAAAGGAGATCCATTGAAATTAGACATAATCAGCAATTACCACTTTTTTCCTGCATCAGGGATAATTACCATATAGTACGTTGCACTACTGAACCCATGTTGAGAAAAAATATTGATACATGCCGGATGAGCATGCCTAACAATTTCTGAATCAACATCATAGCATTGGAGTGCTTTAAAGGAGTCAAGATCAAGAAGGCTATTTTTGTAATAATTGACTAAGCTCCTTAGAATTAGCTTAGGGGTATTTGGGTCATTTGTAGCTAAATACCCACTCTAGTATAAATAGCCCTTTAGGCTTTTATTTTAGGTAGACTTGATGAATGATAAACTTGAAGACATGCAAGTCTCACACTTTATCCTTATCTTTTAATTAATGCATTTATGTTTATGCCTTTAATTCCTTTATTGCTTTATTTATGCTTTCATTAGTGATAGATTAGTCTTAGTTGGTGAGCAATTAGTAGTGAATGCTTAATTGCTTAATTACTTTATCCGGGTTTTCAAGAGTTGCCAATCTCTTGAGGGTTTTCATAACTTAGGGTTACAATTGATTGTGTTCATAGAGGTAATTAGGCTTCATGTCCTAATTGGTTCTTGTTCTTCCAATCAATTGTAGGTCTAGCTCTTATTTTTGATTCTGTGTGTTTGCTATATCTGTGTTTTCGATACGAATCCGTATCAAATATATTATGGTAATGAGGATGAATGGCTTTGAAAATGGGGAGGGCGCCATGCGATGCAGCCCCTTTGCATCTGCTTGAGTGTGAATCTCCTATCGCATTAGTTATGATGACTAGGAATGAAATAGTCCATAAGCCTCGTGGATTTATCCAAACATCAAGAAGTAAGTCGTCTTTAGTATCGCCAACAAAAGTTCAATAGAGTAAGCAAAATAGTGTCCGGCGAAAATTATAAGCCTTTGTGGCAAGAGTGGGTTGCTCGGGCACCCTCCACTTCCAACCAAGAGGTAGTGAGTTCGAGTCACCCCAAGAGCAAGGTGGGTAGTTCTTGGAGGGAGGGAGCCGAGGGTCTATCGGAAACAGCCTCCCTACCCCAGGGTAGGGGTAAGGTCTGCGTACACACTACCCTCCTCAGACCCCACTAGTGGGATTATACTGGGTTGTTGTTGTTGTTGTTGTTGTTGTTTATGCCAAATATAAACATGTTTGCCGAGGCCATTAACAATCATTTCACAGTTTAAACTGAAATGACCTACTGCGAACCCATTGATGTCCCAATGATACAGTTAAAGGAACAACTACTTGTGCACTAGGATTGGTGAAAAGAGGAAGGACCCATATAAATAAGTGGAAAACTGAACCAAGTGAGCAAATAAAGGATAAAAGGCCATGCTAACCTGTTCTTAAGCCTTGAGAAGAGATGATCTGCATGTAGAAGGTCATATGATCTTGGATAAGTACCAAAAGCTTCGCACCAATCGTGGTACACACCAACAAGTCCTCGTTCAAAGACTATAGGAAGGGTATTTGGTGCATGTACGGGGATCACATTCATCACCCACACCTTCTGCTGCGCAAGCGCAGCCGCGAATCTGTGTATTTTTACTCAGTTGTTAGCATTCTTGTTGTGGCACTAGAATGCAGGGTAATATTATAATCAGAACAATTGGAAAACCAAAAGCATATTAATGGATAGGAAATGTTTCTTCCTCTTTCATCAGATGAATCAAGCCAGAGGGCTTACCCTCCATTGATGGCTTTCATATCCATAACATTCCGAATGTTGGACCAATCAATACCCAAGCCAACTAGATAGGAATTGTTAACAATAGCGTTCCAGTGCTCACTGTCCGCGATCAATTTCTCTCTATTGTTCATCCAGTCTGGAAAAGTTTCAAGTCTCTTGGGCCACTCCTCAGGCCATTCTGTTCCTCGTTGTTCTATGGACTCAGGAATTGTATGCAAGCAAGATTTTATTGGCACATACCTGTTGCGGGCAAATCAATTAAAATTTAACATTTGAGAGTATTAAGAAAGACGTACAGGAACAGTGATGAGTTGTGCACTTATTTTGCCAAGATCACTCGTCTATATGCAGTAGTGGAAGTATGTGGGAAGGAAAGTAACATTGACCAAAGAGCGCAAAAGAGAGACAAGTATTGTAACACAGGTTTTTGCAGCTCACCAGGAAGCATCTGGGTTCTCGTTCGCTTTGCATAGAGGTGGAACTTTTTTCCTTCTCAATTGATATATGTCATTTGCTTGTGGTTTTTGGTATAACTTAATCCTGATATCACTGATTTCATCAGTTTTATCGGCAAGGATATTCCAACAGATTGAAGCTGTCAGTGTTGACATAGCTGGAGAAGAAGGTAAATATTATGAGAATGAGTCCTCTACAAAATGGACTATCTTAAATACATGCTTAAAAAAATAGAAAACGCATAATTGAATTTTTTTAAAGGATGAACCATACCAGAGATCACACAATGAAGGTTCATCTTCCAAGTTTCCACATGGAAAAAGGTCTTTATAACAACGCAAAAGAAATTCAAGCTACACACCGAAAATGATACATCCATCCAAATTGACAGATTCTTCGGTGAAACTAATAGAAAGTCCTTTGGGAGTGTATGAGAATACCAGAAAGTCATCATTAGCAAGAACAAGAAGCTTGAGATTGAATGTGAAAATAGAGGGGAGGATTTCATGATTCCACTAAAGTATCCCACGACAGTGGAGGACAAGCGCAACAACAACAACAACGACTCAGTATAATCCCACAAGTGGGGTCGGGGAGGGTAGTGTGTACGCAGATCTTAGAGGTTGTTTCCGATAGACCCTCGGCTCAAGAAGACGAAAAGACGAAAAGAGACTATATCAGTACCATCATGGAAGTGGAGGACAAGGGCCCACTTCCGAAATGGTTTTACTGTAGGAAAATACAGTGAGCTAAAGGCATTGTCAGTTTGTCACCATTCAGGAAGGTATTTATTCGTTGGAGTAAGACGTGCAAAAGTGTAATTAAATAGCCTCTATCTAACCTGAAGAAAAAAACAGAAAAGCAAAAGCTGTTTTCCTTGACATAAATAAAGGACAAACCTTCTTCAACTTCAATGCTACTGTGCTTTGAAGACAAAATAAAATAACCTCCAGGCCTCAAAATTCTGTTCATCTCTATAAGATGCTTTCCCCCTGAAAGTAAACTAAATTAAACCACCGGATATCATAGATAGAAGAAACAGAAACAGGAAAAAAAAGAAGCTCTAGCCTAATAACTTAAACACTAACCATTAGAATGCCAAGAAGCACGGCAATCACTACAGTGAATAGCATCAAAGACGCCACTAGGAAAGGGAAGCCTCCGAGTTCCGAATGGGGTAACTACTGCTGGAAAACCACGCTCAAGCGCAACCTGTGCTAGGTCCACTAGGTCATCTTTTAAGCCTAGAGTAAGTGTTAATACACCTTTCTCAAGTAGAGAAGCCCCAAAGCTTGAATCTTTACATCCAATATCCAGCACTATACGGATGTTCTTCCCCCATTCGATGTCTGGTACCATCTACCAATCTCCAATATCAGTTCACACATCAAACACAAGGAGAGATTTTGCAATTAAAATTTACCAGACAACTAATCATACAACAGATAGCAATATTATCTTAAAACCAGCCACACATACACCTTGATACTGAATCTACCAACTTCAACCCAAAAAACATAATTAACAAAGATTTAACCGATTCCAGATACAACCAGCTACTGAACCAACATTAAACATGGTCAAGGCAAGTCATCTTTCATCTTCTCAACTAACGGAAAAACATCATACTTTTCAATTGTACTATGAGGATTCATAGACAATGTTGAACTCTGTCACTTCAACCATACGTATGAAGTCTTGTTTTATAAGATAATCATTAGAGCTTTGAGCAATAAGACAACAACAACAACTACCCAGTAAAATCCCACAAAGTGGGGTCTGGGGAGGGTAATGTGTACGCAGACCTTACCCTTACCCCGATAGGGCAGAGAGGCTGTTTCCGATAGACGCTCGGCTCAAGAAGACGGAAATAAAAACAAGAAAAGACAATTCATTAGTAACTTTATCAGAAACCGTAGAAATAGTAACAGAAGCATAAAAACCAAAAGATAAAAGACATGCAATAACAGTAGCCATCTAAGATAAACAGCAAGGATAGTGCGAGCTCAACAAAAACCGCAAGCCATCTAAGAGCTTTGAGCAGTAAGACTGCTAGAAAAACAACTCACCTCTTCTATGAAATCTAGATAGTGTTGAATTCCACCTTTGGTCATAGATTGGTTCAATGGAAAAGTGAGATATTCGCCAGACTCCACCACCCAGCTTTCTGTCTTAACAAACGCCGCTAATTTCGGGTGTGCCACATTTTTATAAAATATCTGTAAATATTATTACTATGAACTTAACACAAGAAAGAAAGAAGAATTAAGCTGTATGTAATGAAGATGGGCTTGAGTTCTCATACCTTTGACTTACTTTCAGGCCAGCTTACTGGAGTTTCATAACCATCAGGAGGAAGGGGAACAAGACACAATTGAGGTGCTTTTGGACAACTTCTTTCGTGATGCCGAAAATTACGCAACTTTCCACTGACACTTTCAATGTCAATGCAAGGAATGTAATTGTGCTTGCTTTTAGTACTACATAAATTCCAAGTATAATGTGCTTCGGGATCGAATAACGGTCCTAAATTCTTCTTCATTTTCTTCTCAGTATCTCTAGATTTCTCATCCTCATCTTCTACTTTCTCAGCAAAAACCTCTTGATCCAACTCCTCAGAATTAGTCAATTCACCATTACCTTCCCCTTCCTCATTACCATCTACTTCATCTTCTTTATTAGTTTCTGTTTCCTCTTTCTCTTTACCATTTCCTACTTCTTCTCCTTCTTGTTTGTTATTTTTTGATTTTTCTTTGGCATTCTCTTTACCCTCAACTACTTCTTTTTCTTCTTCTTTTTCCTCATTTTCTTTCTCCAAATCCTCAGTTTCAGATCCTTCAAAAATTTGATCTTTTATCTCATCAACTTTTTTGGGTAATTTCAGATCCTCACCCTTTCTTTTTCTATCAACTCCACTTTTTTCATTTTTATGCCAACTATTACCAGATTTTGAAGGCAAAGAACTATTAAGTTTTTTCTTTTTTTCACCTGAACTTGATCTATGTTTCAATTTCTTATCTTCTTTATTAACAAAATGACCTTTATGGGGTTCTGATTTTTTGGTAGAAGGAACTAAAGAATTGACCTTTTTTCTATTTGCAGCTGAAATGGGTTCTCTAATATCATCAAAGTTTTCTCTTTGATAAGTTATTGAATAAGAAGAAGGTGAAAAAACAGACCAAATAAATACAAAACAAAGACCCAAGATTACTACTGCAGCTAACTTTACACCTAGTCCATAAGATTGATATGAACCCTTTACCTTGCGTCCAAATCTTGTTAAAGTTGTGTGCTGCTTCCTCATTGAAGTCAATGGAAATTCAGAGACATTCCCAGAATTTTACCCAAAAACAAGAAAAGAAACAATCTTTTTTAGACCCAAAAACAAATCTTGGAAGCTGAAGATAGAAATGATAGTGAAATTCTAACTAGAAACTGTAGTTAAGTGAAGTAAAAGCAAGATTCATTAGTAGATATAAAAATGTTTTTTCCTGTTTGCAGTCATTTTTGGGAAACAGTATTGGTAAAAGGATAAATTTAAACATAGAGATTAACCTAGTAGACAATGTAATTACTTCCTCCGGTCCAAGATAAGTAATTTTTTGGTATTATTTTTGTGGTTCAAAATAAGTAATTTTTTTAAATTTTAAGAATGAATGAATTATTTTATTCTTATATTGACCTTGGAATAAATAGTGTTGGAGTATGTTAGGAGTATTTATGTGGGATAGTAAAAATTAATATGATCAATTTCATTGATAATTAATGTTAAAAAATAAATTTCTTAATCCACCTAAAAAACAGTCAAAAAATCGCTTATTTTGAAGCGGGGAAGTAATGTTTAACATGCTGAAAAAAGATGGTCTTTATCTGAAAATTGTTACTATTTGTTGGTTCTGTAATACTATGGGATTGTCATTTACTTAATTAAAGAACAAAATCTTTTTGGGTTTCAATATTTCTGCTAGTCAAAAAGAGAGAGGGAGGGAGTTTTATTAGTTTGTCGGAGTCCCATACGTGACGACATACTACCAAATCGAGAGTGTCGTGTTCAAATTATTAATCCTTCTGTTCCCATCTACTTGTCTATTATATTTATAAAAAAATACTTTAAGTTGTCTACTATAAATTAGAGAGATAATTTTTTCCTATTTTATCATTATTATTAATTACTTATTTTCAAACTTATTTTTTAAGACTTTTTCAAAGACTATCAGTAAAAATTGTATGGTAAAATGTATACTATATTTATTATTTTGTAAGGAATGTGAAAAATCCAAAATGGATAAGTAAAAGCGAGTAGTCTTTTGCTGACTACACAAGTTCAGTTCAAGGAGTTACTTTTTTTTAACAAATTTTAAAAGGGTAAAAGATGATAATTTACTAGGTATTTTTTTACATAAATTTTTAGTACATAATTTTTTTTTGTTTCCCACCGTGTTCGATATCCGTATTGGAGTCCGACTATATTTGGATTCGTGCTAGGTAGGTCTCATTCGGAGGCGTTCACTACCAAGAGTTTTTCCATACTCAAAGCTCGAACTCGAAGCCTCTGGTTAAGTGAGGAGCAACCTCATCCACTGCACCACATCCTTTGATGGTTTAATACATAAATTTTGGGAAGAGATGAAGACAATATACAAATTTAAACTTAGAAATATTGTCTCTTATAAAAAAAAATCATCGCTATTTCTTAGGAGTCGTTTTGGTGTGATGGATAAGCAAAAATAATTTTAGTATAAAAACTTAGTACCACCTTATTCCAGGATTTAATATAGTGCGGGAATAATTTATACCTAGTGAAAAGTGGAATAGTAATCCCAGAATAAGTTATCCTAAGATAAAACAACAAAATTGACACTCTCAAAATTAGTACAACATACCAAATAATCAATAAAAATAATATCAGAATATAATCTCAATATAACTATCACATCGTAAATAATCCAACATAACTTGTCTTTAAACCAAACGGATAAAAAAAATACAATAATAAAAACCTGTAAATCATTTCGCTTCAAAAGACTCGTTTGTCGAGCTAGGTTAAGATAATTTATAAGAAATTACTGTCATTTGAATGAATGTTGGCTTGTTCGATTAATGTCAAAGCTACCAAGTAGCAGCCATTATTTCTCTTATACAGAGTTAAATTAATCATTTCATCGACATCTCTTGCTACAATGTGAAATTTTCTGCAAAGCCAACTTTAAATTTTAAATAAAGAAAAAGAGAGGTAGGCATTTACCACTTCCTTCCTTTTCTAATTTTGGATATATAAGTAGGCATTTGTCACTAATGTCTAACTAATGTAATGAAGCCATTCAAAAAAATCTAATCACATCAATAGAAATAAACAAGAAGTCATTAATAAGTTGTTTATTACTGTATATATTAAGGGAGAATCAAAGGATTTTGTAGTCCTCACATATATTTCAAAAAAAAAAAATATAAACTTTTTATTTAATTATTTTTATGTCCTGATCTTATTTTTAATGTCAAATTTACTTTTTGTTTTATGGTTTACAGCTTGTCATATCACTTAATGTCTCGGTACCACGTGTGAGTTTGCTGCAACAGTAAGCCCTATTGAATTTGTAATTTACACAAAGCAAGGTTAAATGCTATTATGATCAATGAACCACACGTAAATTTATCATTCCCACAAATTCCTATGTACATATTTCTGGGGGTGTCAATAGATATTCGAAAACCAACTAAATCGACCGAACCGTACTGTACCGAATCGATTTTTATGTTTCTTTTAAAAAAAACGTAGGTTTTTATATAAATCTATAACTGCACCGATAATTATGGTAGGTTTTTTATTTTATGACAATAAACCGAAAAAATACCGAACCGTACGGAATAAATTTTACATGTAAACAATATATTTATATAATTAGTTTAAAAATAATAGAAATTTTTACATTCCTATACCATATATGAAACCTTATCACCCTCCATGTTTAAAGTTTGATTTAATTATAGTTAGTATACCAAATTACCAAATCTATACCATAATTAATTTAGGATTATAATTAATGGGTAGTTTTTTACTCCTTAATTAAAGGGGTATAATTAATGGGCAGATTTTTACTCCTTAATTAAAGGTGTCCATATATCCCACGTTTCTCTCTCTCCATCATTTGTAACCAGCCGTTTTCCCCTCCCCTTTCTTCCTCTTCTCCCTCCCTTCTTCTTCAAATTGTAGAATTCAGACCTTCCAGATTCAACAAGTCGAAATTGCTACATTCTGTTCTTCATCGTTTTCAGAAATTGGCGATCATATATATGTTCTTCATCTTTTCTTCTCTCAAATCCACCATTGACAGCCATTAAAAAGCTTGAAAGCTTGAATTCAAATTTGGGTTTTCAAAAATCATTATTTGTTTGGATTGGGTGTTGTTGAAAATAATCGGGAATATGGTTTGGAGTTTATATCTCAATTTTGAGGGTTTTTGGTGAAGATGGGACTTGGTTTTGACTGATTTTCAGATTGAATCTCGAAGAAGAAGAAGAAGACATATTACAGAAATTGTAGATAAAATTGTAGTTAAATTGTAGTTAAATTGTAGGTTGTGTCCAGAATGTAGTTAATGTATAGTTTTTTTGTAGACAAATTGTATTCTAAACATCATAATAACTACATTTAATATAACTACAAAATTTTCTATTCATCTACAAAAATTCTACAAAAAAACTAAAAATAAACTACAAAGTCAAACAGATCTCAATATCGTATCACCCAATTCTCATTCGATTGTAGTTTAATTGGGATTTTCGACATAATTGCGTTTTTTGCAGAAGATTTGTAGAAGTTTTAGTCATTTTTAATTTGTGAAAACAAAAAACAAAGCATCTACAATCAAAATACAAATAATCTACAATTTATCTACAAAATATCTACAAACTGGGTACATTGAATAGAAAGAGACGAAAATTAATACAACGTGATTTGCGTTTGAAAATTTCTGAAAGAATCTTTAATTCCCCAATATTAGCGCACCTAAATAAGGAATTTTAATACTACAATGATTCCTTATTTAATGAAATATCTGAAAGAATATTTACTTCCTTAATTTTAGCGCCTAAATAGGAAGATTATATCTACTAAGATTCTGTATTTAATGCATTGTATCTGTTTTGTAAAAAAACTATTAACAGGGCGGGTAATTTTCAAATCATGAACATATTTAGTAATATAGTTTTCTATATGGTATAGGAACGAAAATGTCTCAAAATAATAATGCATAAATTTTTCTTTGGGCCTTGGAATTATGAATTACAAGCCAACAAGTTATTAAACTCAAAATACTAATTCCTAAAACTATTATGCTACTTCTACTTAAACCAAGTTATTTCAAGTATGTACATTAGCAAGACACAAAGTATTCTAGTAATTATGAGTAGCAAACTACAATGTATCGAATATGCTTCCTTTCATATAATTTAGATTTACCTTTTTGAATATATAATTTTTCATAGACTTTATTCTTGAGTCCCGACGTGGTTAATATCTTTCCACTCGTTTGATTTATATTATTTTCGAATTTGCTTGGTTTACGTTGTTGTAGAATAGTTTATGGATCTATACTCTAGCCATCTTTCATTTTTTCAATTCATCACTTTAAACGATAAAAATATCTAGAGAGTTTTGCCAAGTCCTATAAAAGAACATATATTTATTGCATTCTACTTCTACTGGTGAAATTTACATGATATTTAAAAAAATACTGAAAATTAACTGAACCGTACCGATACGAAAGAGAAACCAATATGATTGGGACGGTTTCAAAAAGTCTAATTTTGATTATACATAATAGAATAATCGAAAAATTGGTATGGTACAAATTTTATAAAATACTCGGCCGAACCGAACCATTGACACCCCTACATATTTCTATTAGAATGATTATATGAGCCCCACTTAAATACTAACTACTATTAATGATTATTATATACATTACACTAATTATGTAATTTTAAAGTGTGTTACGTATTCTTTTCTCTTGATTTAATAATGTTTAGAAGCAAGTAAATATTTTTTTGGCTTAATATTCTAGTTATATTAAGGGGCAGTAGAAAGTTTTTTCCCGTCCTCAGTCCTCACATTCAAGTTTTCAAAACCATTGCCCTTAAAGTTGCTATTTTTTACTCTATCAGTTTTGTGGTTGTTGAGTTAATAATACCATTTTAAGTCTATTTTGTAATTCTATGGTTTCTTATTGGAGATAGTACATAGTATCTTTCTACAATCACTTCTCACCCTACACTAACCTTCAAATGGTTGCATCTTAACCAATGTTTGGTTCTATAATTCGAGTTGTTGAAGTACTATAGCTTTATGTACCTTTTACCTTTACAAATTAAAGAAAAACATGTAAGCATCCAAACTCCTATTTATCTGTCTTCATAATTTTATCGCTACATTAGCAAAAATGCATCCTTTAAAAGTGAAAATGATCAAATATTAACAAGATGAGTAAAACATATTAAGCCTAATATTTTAAACTCTTTTGGCGTGTGGACATTTATAGTTTTTTTTTCTTTGTTAAGAGGATTGTAGGAACTTAAGTAATGTTATTCCCAGTTTCTTTGTGTGTTGATACGATTTCTAAGAAAATCTCTTAAATATGATACATGATATATCAATTTGGGATTCACAAGGAATACCAGACTGAAAACGGGCTGGTGTATTTAAAATTGGGAAAATTTCACATAAGAACAACTGAACTCCTTGCTATTCAATTTTATAGCCCATATTTCAATTTACAATCAACTAGCCCAAAAATAATAGGCTAAGATTCAACATCCAGCTCCAATAAGTTCTAGAAATTACTATTTAGTTTTAAGAAAAAATTGCTCAACCTTTTAAGTTAATTTTCGAATCAGTAATTGTGACTCAAATATTAGTTCAACAAACCAAATCCATTTGGATGGTGAAAATTAAATTTTTAACAAGCTTAAGCATGTGGGTTTAAATTTTGAATTTGATTTTGTGAGAAATTTGGAGTGGATTTTATTTAGACTTGTTAGAAATAGTATAAGGAGGTTGTATTTGAAGTCATTTAATGGAGATTTGAACTGGTTTTGAACAAGAATTGTAACTGAAAATCGTGTAAAAAGTTCGTCTACAGATGCTTGTATAAAGGTGTATAAAATGTGTTTATACACTCATATACACTATTATACAAATACATATTTATACAAAAAACTGACTTCGTCTTCTTCCTTGCGTCTTTTGTAAAATTTAACTCAAATCTTGCTCAAATCTATTCCAAATCACTTCAAATTTAAATTCTGAACTCCTTTTGATATTTTCAATCAATTGAAATAACACCCAATCCAAACAATTAACAAACTCAAAATATCCTATATTCGAAAGCAAAGCTTTGAATGGCCTTCAATGGTGAACTTCTACTCTTCAATTTTCTTATATTGCAACAAGATAACACATGGTAAGAAGCAGCAATGACGGACGACCCCTTGAAGCATATGTAGAAGATGTGAGAAGAAGAGAGAGTGAAAGCAATGGTTACATATTTAACTCCATAGCTTTTAGAAGCAATGATCGTAAGAACAGAAGTTTTGAATTTGCTAGTGCTTTCAAAATATGTACAATATGGGCTAGGTTAGGTAAAACTTAAAAACATGGGCCATTTTTGGTTATGGTGTGAAGTCATGTGTATTTTCTTGTAGTTCTTTCTTTATAATTTATCTTGATTATAATTTGAATATGCTCGATTATTTTTTATCAGGAGAAATACGATATTTAGTGGAAACATAAAAACATAATACAAATTGTTCTTTGTAATCATATGTATTACTTTTTGACCTTGAATTTGGGCTCGGGCTTACTGCAACTAGTTTTAGATATATAGTAGATAGAAACAACACAAACCAACTTTCACACGACTCTCGAGGTTCATTCATTTGATCGTAAACTAAGGCCCCCTCTAGCAAAAGATAGCACATCTTTCTAATGGAATGAAAGCATCTCTTCTAAAAGGTAGCCCGGTGTACTAAACTTCCGCTATGCGCGAGGTCCAGAGAAGAGCCTGACCATAAGGGTCTATTGTATGCAGCCTTACCCTGCATTTCTGCAAGATGTTGTTTTCACGGCTCAAACCCGTACCTCCTGGTCATATGGAGGCAACCTTACCAGTTACACCAAGACTCCCCTTCAAAAACAACTCTTCTTAGTGCAGATTAATTTGTATTGGATCATAAATTATCACATTAGTGTAAACAAGCGCCTAATGATATTGTGAGGAATTCAACTTCTTAAAAAGTTCATCAAATGACACACACATGGAAACTGATTAAATTCTCAGTAATTGAACTTTGTATGTCCGAAACTCTAGCAGTACATTGCATTACAATCCAAACCAATTTTTTTGTTGATATGGCAGCCTATTCCTCTGTATAGGACTATACTATCTACCTGTATTCGCGCGCTATAGACCAATCTAATCTAAGTTAAAATAATCATACAAAAATACAGGAATATGGAACTGCTATAAAGATTTTTCTTAACAAACATTGGCAACTATACATGTAACATGTTGCTATACTTGAAGTAGCTATTGAGAGATAGTGATTGAACAATCAGAGGGTCTCTAACAGCTGAGTTGTGGAATTCTGCTCCGAAAAGTCTAGTGAAGAATTCATGTTCACCTTTATCCTGCAAAGAGTAAGTTGATAACAAGTGAATGGTGGCTCGAAAGAAAGAGAATGAAGCTGGAACTGCCAGATCAAACCTGTTGTGAATGTTGACATATTCGTCGGTTTCATCCAATATCTCCTCCTGGCATAATGAATAAAATTGGAGATACCAGTCAAAATGAGAAAAGTAGTATAGACATAGGTTGTGCCAGAATCTTTAGATCTTATGGAAGGGCATAATCATGTGACAAATTTCAGATGTGAGTGCGATACTTTGGAGAAAACATTCACAAGTTCACGTCTCTGGGTGAACCGATGGATGCAATAGCACGAAAAGGAGACAGTTACTAATTGAAAGTCAGAATCTTGTGCACCTGAAGAAGCTCCTCAATGACATCTTCCATGGTAATAACACCAACAACTTCTTGATTGGGAGGGATCTCAGGGATTGGAGTGTTTTCTAAATCCAAGATACAAAATGAGCAACCTCTGTGTCTCTTCTTGAAAGCAGGCGTAGGGGGAGGAGATTTCTTTGTGACTTGGTCATCATCAGCCTTATGAAATCCGGTCTTAGTATCATGTAAGTTAGATTTTGATGCTGCATCATCAGCATCTGCAATAAGATGCAACATGACAGGTTATCAGTTCATACAACACTTAAAAGTAACTGAGTCAAATCAACGTCAGCAATGTAATGGGATATTTAACCCAAAAACTAGGATAAGTAGCTACAGAGTAGAAAAAAGATTTGTTCAAATACCTTTATCATTCACTGGCGTATCTTTCATCTCGTTCAGATCTTTATATACAACAGCGATGTGGCTATGACCCTTCTGAAACTCATTCAGAATATCATACAGAGGCATGTTTTCAGATACCCTGAAAAGACCAATGCTGCGCAATTAGCTTAAGAATAAACATTGCATGCTAAATATTGTCTGTTTGAGCTGTAAATTTTTCCCTCCACAAATATGAACTCATATTATAGTTTGCAGAATCTAACCTGCAGATCTATGAAAAGGTTGTGAATTAATCTAAAACACACTTTGTAATAATCAGAAACTTAGAGATTCAATAGAGGATAGCTATGCAAAGTTTTCTTGCGTAGAGAAAAACATAGTAGGATAATTGGATCAGTCAGTAGGCTACAACCAAGTCCGGTAGAATTCAACGATAAGTTGCTAAAAAAAAAAAAGCTACATTTTTAAGTATAAAACCAAGACGCATGAACTATAAAGACGATGATCAACTGCTTCCCCTACTCTGGCTACATGCAGGTGAAGTCTACAAGTGCAAGGGCCATCGCAGAATTCTGCTAAACAAATTGCTAACCCGCAGAACCCTCAGTCAGTGTCGAACGAATTACATGATTATATCAGACCACCAGAGCTGGATGACTTAAAGACTACAAGAAGTATAATTATTACAAATGGAAGCAACATGGATGTCAACCATCAAAAGTATAAGGTTATATAATGAAGAAACCAAGGGACAGAGATGCAATTATATTTCAGAAAGAATTGTCTAATTTTGCTTTTTCTTCTTTTCTGAGTGTCTCCCATTTCCTTTGAAGCAAATAAGTATTATTTAGATTAATTGCTGGAGGCTTAGTTGATTGATTGATTATAAACATTATACATTTAGGAAACGGTAAAACTGCTGCACTTATCCTTGCCTTGGAATTTTTCTTATCATCATTTTCCTCAGGGGAACTGACTCTCCGGGGTGAACTGCCAAAAGATTTTTAACCTGCCCAGGAAATAATTGAACACGGGTACAAAGAGCAAGCACAATATCAGTTAGTTACCGACCCACAAACTTGTGCAAAAGTAACGCAGAAAAGAAAATAAGAACTCTTGATAAATGATCCTGAGAATTAAACTTCAACTCAGTAAGTGAAATCCATAAGGTAAAAATTTGAGTTCTGATGGAAAAGACATAATTACCAAAATTAGTCCAATAATATTTGTCGGCTTTCTGTAGTAAACAGGAACTCTACTATGCCCCATTGTCATTATAGCATTTAGTGTTTCCCTGCATGAGATAATAGGAGGAAGGGGGGGTGGGGTGGGGGAGTTTAGAACATAACAAGATTGTGAAAGCTTGAAATCAGATTTAACAGCAACTTATAAACCGCACAAGTTAAGTGTCCCGTCCAGATCAAGAGAAAAAGCCTTTGATATTGGAGTCATTGCATCTTTTGCAGTTTTTTCTGTCAACTCAAGTGCTCCAGCAATTATTGTTGTTTCATCATGTGTCAAATCTCCTCCTTTTCCAGCCTGTCATAGCAATAGGAAACAAACAAGCTGAGGCCAGAGGCATACAATAATAAAAGGAACAAAGAGAATTTGAAAAAACGGGTTAAGCTCTAGCACCTAATCTTGGCGACCTGAACTTGTTCATTTAAGCAGCGACAGTATTCATGCATATATATGAATATTGCATGTGTAAAGTATGTTCAAAATTTGAGAAGTAGAACTACTGATTACCTCATTGCCATGGAAATCCATAAATGTTTTTAGCTCAGCTCTTCGCAGAAGGGCAGCATGCCCCTTACCTAACATCCAATCCAAGACCTAGAAACAAAACAAAGGATGAATCTAGAAAGCAGCATGAAGAAATTTTCTCGATTTGCTGCATTGAGGTTTTTCGTTTATCTTAACAAATAAAGCAATAGATATTCTGTATATCCAATTATTAGCATGAGAAATTTCTCTTTTATGGTAAAGATTAAAAAAAGATAGCGAGAGAGGGGATGCAGTTAACTCTGATATTATTACTATAACCAAGTAGAGCAGAATAGCAAATATATCGAACTCCTCTCTTTAACTTTATGTTGCATTCTTTTCATTTGAGTCCAGAACTATCTAATGGCTGGAGAAAACTTTACTATATTAGTGGATTCATGAAACTTTATTTCTTAACCCAGTCATTTAATCTGTATCATAAGTACAGATCGGCAATCAAAACATACGACTGGCGAAGCATTTCTCTCATCAAATAATACCACATTATAAGTGACATGGAAACTTAAAAACTCTACATGAGTCAATTATAGGATGTGATTGCGCTTTATACCTTACTAATTGGATAAGCAATGGGAAAGAATAACCAGAGAAGAAGTTGAACAAAGGGTGCTACTGTGGCTCCAACTGTCAATCCATAGCGAGTACAGATTGCTTGAGGAATTATCTGCAATTGTCAAACCAACAACGCCTAGTTACAGAACAAGTGACGAGCAAATGCCATAGCTAACAAGCTGAAAGATTAAGTTGATGAATAGAATAGAGCACCTCTCCAAACATGAGAATTAGCGTCACAGACACCAGTATTGCTGCCCATGAAGGTACAAGCTTGTCCAAGAATATAGGTAGAGACTACAAAGTGAAAGGAGAAAAGTAATAAATCAAGTCAGCACGGATAATAAAAGGAGAACAACAGCCAAATTAGTATTGTTACACAAACCTCCATTGCTAAAGAGTTGCCGATCAAGAGCGTGCAAAGCAAAAGGTGTTGATTTTTAACTACTGGAAGTATTTTAGCTGTCAAAGAAAGGATGAACTCATAAGAAAGCCGATCAAAGCAGAAATACATACAACTCATATAGTGGTTCAACTATAGAATCATAAGACAACAAGTGGCTTGACTTTCTTATTTGTCCATTTAATAAAAGAAGCACATACCTCCTCCTCCTACTCTTTCAAGTATTCAATTACCTTTGTTCAAGTACATAGTCGATACACGATTTCCTTACTTTATGCTTTGCACAATTTGCCTCACCAACAAAGTCTACCACATCAAGGTTACTGCTACACAATTTGTTCAATTTCTTAGGCCAAATTCACTCTCTTTTACTTAATTGTGAATTTGTGATATATACTAGATGCTTGCATAAGTCAAGATTCAAACTTTTTCGCAGTTTCTTTAGAAAAATTTATCGTCTTCTTGAGCCGAGGGTCTATCGGAACCTCTCTACGCCATCGGAGTAGAGGTAAGGTCTGCATACACACTACCCTCCCCTACCCTCCCCAGACCCCACTTATGGAACTATACTGGGTCGTTGTTGTTGTTGTTGTCTTTAGAAAAATTTAGTTCTGGAATAGCCGGTTCTATACCTTTACTTACTCAGCTGAACGATTGAAACAAGAAAAAATGAAGCTTGAATAGAGCATAAAATACTCTAAGAACTGATAATATTTAGTAAAGGATTACAATAACAACAACAACAACCAGTAAAATCCCACCGGTGGGTTCTGGGGAGGGTAGATTATACACAGACCTTAGCTCAGAGACGAATAATAGCAGGTAAAGATTAGCCAATCAAAACTACTGACCACTAATATAGCTAGCAGATAGATAAATAAAAACCCAAATCAGCAAACTTTAACAAATTCTTCATAATAATATATATAGAGAGAAAGGGAGTAAATTTACAGGCATGAAGACGATCTTGGGGACGGCCAGATTTGCTAAGAACTTCAAGGTCGACAAGACCAAGAGACATAAGACCAAGTGTAAGACCTGCCATTAAACCAGCAAACAACACCAATCCGATCACTGCTAAAATATACAGAGAAAATTTTGTTCCACAACACGCCACATCAGCTGCCATAAATTCAAAGAAAGTCTTGAAATTTGCTAAAGTTTTGATTTTGTTTGGATTTTTGTAACTAAACCTCGATTTGATCAGACCCCAAATCGTCTGTTACCTAACTTAGAAAGTATTTATAGTGATTTTTCTTTCTGTGTATCTTTGTTGTGTGAGCTGTTTTTTCCCATTCAAGAACTTTGTCTTTTTCCTTCCCACGTCCCTATATTTATACTGGTCCCTTAAAATATTTTTTTCAAATCAAGCTGTTGTGTTTGATGATAATGCAATAGGTCATAAATTATAAGGAAGATGAATGGTCAAAAGAAAATTGGCCTAGGTGCATGTCCAATGTGATGGAAAGCACTTATTCCCAGAATATTACTTTGCTAATCAGTGAGTTACATTGTTTCTTCCGATGCTAAAAAGATTTTGTTTGTGTTATTTTTGTAACGGTAGAATTACGTTTTATAACTGTATTTTTTAAGTTTATTAGGTATGGATTCTTGAGGCACATGTTGTGTGTGAAAGATGAGCATAAATATACATATTCTCGCATTGATTTATCAGTTAATAATGATAAATTAGTATAATTCAATATAAATATTTGGTGCGAATAGTTTTTTCCAAATACATACTTGCTACTATTTTTTGTGATACAACGATAACAAAAATAACGGTCTAGTAAAATCTCACAAGTGGGTCCAGGGAGGGTAGTTTATACGCAGACTTTACCCCTACCCGAAAGAGTGTAGAGAGACTGTTTCCGAAAGACCCTCAACTCAAGAAGACGGAGAAGACGAGTAGAGAAGGGAAGGGACAATATATTATTAGTACCATCAAACAGAAACCAAAGAAACAATAACAACATCATAAGAACGAAAAAAATAGTTGAAATGCAATAACAAAACCAGAAAATAAGCTCCGATGCTTTAAAAACGGAAGGATAGTGTGAACACAACATTAACCACTAGCAGTTTAAGGCCAACTCTATCAAACTAGCCTCATCCCCAGACTTGACTACGTCCTAACCTACAACCCTAATACTCGACCTCTACACCTTCCTATCAAGGCCATATCTTCGGAAATCTACAGCAACGCCATGTCCTGTCTAATACTTTTTTTCTTATAAATGTTGAGACCATTTCTACATTTGAAACTCGTTGATTTTGACATTCATATTCAATAGTATACAACTTTCAGTTTACTATTAATGACATGGTCGTATAAAGACTGAGGTAACATGTCAAAAATACTACAATGTTAAATGTACTTTTAGTAAAAAATGTTGGAGAATAAGTGATATCTCGAAAAGTAATGTTCATCTTAACTTGGAATATTTTTTCTTTTTGAAATATTATTTACATCGACTTATTATTTAGTAAGTTAATTTACAATTAATAGAGTCAAACTAGTTGTTACTAGCCGTTGGAGCAACACCTATATAAATATGGTATTTGGACAGCTTCACACACACTTTCTAAAATAACTTTCTGAATCATCTCCTCCTATATGCTGGGTTTATTTCTTGACTTTTCTGCTAGTTCTGTTCCTAGTTTAATAACTGGAAGATCTTATTAAATCCTGGGGGATACAACTTTATTCTTTATTGTGTAGGCCAAATATTCTTAAGTCAAGATGAACATTACCTTTTGAGATATCACTAATTTTCTAACAAGAACATATGTTTAATTTGAAGTTTTCTTAAACTTTGTATAACATAATAATCTAACTAGATGAGTGAAAAGTGGGATTGAGTCTTGGTAAGTAGACATCAACCACAAGATAAGAGACTACTCCAATCCGAGCCTCAAGCTCAGAAGATATTCTTGTTGAGAGTGGAGTTACTTAAGGAGCCTAGGAGTTAACTGTAGTTAACCTTAGAAATTAATTGTAGTTAGAGGTGTCTGTTAAGAGTTAGTTAGGTGGTTAAACAAGTGAGTTGTCATTAGTTAGTTAGTGGAAGTTAACATCGTATATATCTAGGTGTATTGACTTTCCAAATGAATACTTAGAATACATTTGACCTCTCTCTGCAAACTTTCAATTTTTCCTAATACCTTGTCGTTACTTCTTCAATCTCCATTGATCTAAATCCTACATCTTTAGCTCATAATTTGACATGGTATCAGAGTTATGGGCGATTAAAGGTTGATTGTTTGATTCCATTGAAATTTTGTCGGAGCTTTTGAAAACCATGGATGCAGACGATACTTTGCTGGAGAAGTTGAGTCAAAATCACCCGTTGTTTTTTACGGTGAATGATAATTCAGGTGCAGTATTAATCTCACAACCGCTGTGAGGGATAGAGAATTATTCCTTATGGAGCCGAGCGATGAGAATTGCTATCATTGGTCGCAACAAGTTAGGGTTCATCGAAGGCACATGCAAAAGGGAGAACTATGGTCCAACTCTCGTTGATTTGTGGGAGCGATGTAACGCTATTGTCTTATCATGGATAATGAATTGTGTTTCAGCTGAATTGCTAAGTGGAATTGTCTATTCCTCAAATGTATGTGCAACTTGGAATGAATTGAAGGAGCGCTTCAATAAGGTAGATTGTTGATAACCAATTTTTCTCATATATATATTTTTTAAATACATATATACTTTCAAAATAGTGCATCAATCAATATTTTTCCGTAATTTTCTATAATTTTTAAAGGCTTTTAATCAATTTATTTTGGTATTTTTATTATCTAAATAATTATTAATTGCATCATAAATAATTTTATAATAATTTATTACTTAATTTTTATCATTTATATTCATATCAAGCTTTAAACATTTTATGCATAATTATATTTGCATCTTTAGGCTATAATTGTAATATTTCGCAATAACAACCACATATATGCATAACTACATTACTTACACAGGAGAATGACTTTTTATATTTTTATAATGTTAAGTAATTATTTTAATCATTTTCATGCATAAATGATATTTTTATTATTTATTAATTATTTTTATAAATTATTTTATTAATTTAATTAAGTATTTAAAACATATTCCCTTTTTCTAATTAATTTTTCGGACCTAGCCCAATTATTCACATTACACCAGCCCAATACCTAACCCAGACCCATACTCGTCCAATTAACCCACCCGTCCATAATCTCCAATCCTAGCCGTTGATCTTCTGAGATCAACGACTCCCAATCACCCAACCCTTTTTAATTATACCAAACACCACTAACCCTAATTCATTACCACCTACCCGCCGTCATTGAATCCCCTCGTCTTTCCCCCTTTTCCTTACCAAACCCTAATCTGCCGTCACCATTTCCCTTTTGATTCCTACCAGAAATGGAATCATTCCTTGATTCTTTACCATATCTGGTCTCACCTCTTTACCAGCTACTCGTTTCTGATGTTACTTGACTGACTTGCCTCAAAAGGTAAGTTGATCTCAAGAGATTCGAACCAGATCTGGTTCAAAATCTCTTATATGTTGATTATTTCCATCTGGGTTCATCTTAACCTCTGCGAGTACAAATAGTTTTTCGTATCTTTCAGTTAGGGTTTCAAATCTCTGGTTCAAACCATATTTGGTTCATTTTAGTTCGTTTTAATGTTATTATTTACCTTGTTACTCATCGAATCCGCCTATTTTTTGTTAGATCTTTTACCTACCCTAAAAGTAGGGTTCAGATCTTTCCAGATCTAAAATGATTTTATTCTTTAAGTATTTTTCCTTTAATGTTTCTACATATCTATTCTGTGCATCTTTATTATAATTTTTATTATTATTTCTAATCGATTTTACTTACCCAAAAACTTAGGGTTTTTGATTTTTTCAAAGACGAACCGAATTTGTGTCGATCATTGGTATTTCCATCTCTGTGCATCTTTATTACAGTTTTCCTTTGGTTATTTACACTGATTTTACTTACCCTAAAATTTAGGGTTCCTGATTCTTCAAAATCAAATAAAATATGGTTCAAACCTTAATTATTTCTGTCTATATGTCTTTATTATAGCTCTTTTGTATTTTTGCCTATTTTCTACTTACATTAATTTAAGGTTTCCGATTATTTAATTCTTCTTCTTTAACGTTTCTATCTATCTGTCTCTATGATTCTTGCCGCTAATTGCTGACTAACTAGGGCTTTTGAAATCTCTACCGAGATTTCATTTTTTTCTTTTCTTGTATGGTACTGATATTTTCTTTTTGTTCGATTTACCTGCTCTCATTATTTCCTTCCCTTATTTGATCTGGTACTTGACTATTGATTGATTTCATATAATATTTTCCGTAACCTAAGTAGTACTTGCCTGATTCTGTGCTGCTAATTGATTGAACTCCGACTTAGATTGATTATTGAATTATTTTCATTCCTTAATTATGTATGATTGACTTATTACCTTATTTGTCTGCTTAATTCAGTGCTATTTAAACCCATTCCCCCTCTCCCCTTAGAGAGACGGGAACACTCATATTTTACTCACTAAAACTTAAGCTCTCTCTGGTGTTCTGATTTCTGTACTAAGTGTTTATTATTTTGGCCGGCTGAAAGCCAAGGCCAAATTACTCTGGAACTTAACTGCTATTGCACATTTACTTGATTTCTTCTCAACTGGTATGCCCTAACCTTCGCAATTTCATTCTCTATGCTTTGCTTTACTAACCTGTTTCAATTCCCAAGATGATTCTGCCTCATATGATTATATGATCTCATTTAGTAACACTGTTAACTTAGGACTAAGTTATTATAATACGAATCCTTTCATAGGTTAACATAAGGTTTAACTTGTTTCATGCATTGTTTGTTAGTTCTACACCTATCCTGAATTTTGCACATCATAAACATGTAATCATTTAGTTTGTTGCTTAACTCATCTGCCCTGTTTGTTTATATCATGTACCTGGCCAACTCAATTGTTTTACCTAACTGTCTCTGTAATGATTGCCCTAAGTACTAGTCTAAATATTTAACTTCACTAGACTTCAATTTATTTGAGCTATGTGTTTGAGCATGAATCTTGTCTGTTTTCGTGGTGTAGTTTTGCCTGCAATTCTGTGTTCTGAATCCTGTTCCTCATGAAATCCAACTATTTTAAAACCTACCCCTTTCTCTTTTATGTACTGATTTTAAAACCCCTACTCCTAGTCCTTTAGTTCTCAACTACCCCAATGTGAGCACTGCCTAGGGTCCTTGAGACTCCTTTTAACTCTGACACACTAGGGACTGGTTTTCCAATCTCTTATGAACTATCTTCTGAATGTGGTTCTGGTGTGAGCATTGCTCGGGGTCCCTGAGGCCTTTGGGAACTTTGACACACTGGAAGCCTGGTTCTAATGTGTTGTGGATGAATCATTGCTATGCTTCAAAGTTGTTATGTTGGAAGGCATGGTTCCCAGGTTTATTTTGGCCTATGAAGGCGCCCTATAGTGTAACTATTACCATTATGTAATTCATTTGATATTCTGGGTTGTAATAACAGATTTGGGGATATTTCGTAAAGCTGGGGGATTTTTCTTATATCTTTTGTTAAAACTAGGTAGAAATCCTGCCTATAGGATTTAATTATGCTGATTAAACTGTGTGGGTAATATACTATGTTTAGAAATCCTGCCTATAAGACTTTTTCATGATCATTTTGATTATGTGTTTCACATTTGCATACTAGAAATCCTTCTTATAGGACTTTTCGTTTAATTCTGTACATTAGAAATCATGTTCATAGGATCTATACATATTTTCAACAAATGTGCATTAGCAATCATGCCTATAGGACCTTGTTGTTTGAGTTAATTATCCTTCCTGACAATCTTTTTAATTTCTGCCCATATACAGTTAATAGATATCATGCCTATAGGACTAAAATCAGTTTAAAACTTAGCAATCATGCCTATAGGTTTACTAAACATATATTCAGTTATCAAAACTTTATCTACAACTTTAACAAAGTAAGATTGGATTAATATTCATGTAACAAAAAAAAATGAAAATCCGTAAAACCCGACAAAATCGAACCAATCCAAACCGATATAATTGGTTTGGTTTGGTTTTGATAAAGACCGAACTAACCCGATTCATATACACCCATACTTCTAACATATTATTACATTTGACGCATTTAATACCGGTGCATTAAGTCTGTCTCTCCATTGCCCACTTTTTTCACACCATTAATCTAAGATCTGTAGTTATTAACTTTAACTAGGATTTACTCCCTTTAATAACTGATTAATTAATTTAACCAAAGATTATTATTTTTTGGTCAAACAAATATATTCGTTGTTTTATAATTAGGAATTTAGTGGCTTAGAATGTCATTATATGTGTATATTATAATGCTTAAATTTTTATTCTTTTGGAAATATTATGTCTAGATAGTTATATCAATTTTTGCACAATACTGACGCAACTACAATCGTGCATTTGTCTCAATAACTTGAACTATAGTTTTTTCCACTATGTTTTTGTGTGTGTGTGTGTTTATAAGTGAGTACAGTTATAAATATGAGCTCATGGAAGGAGTGCTTATCATGCCAATGCACAAGTGTTTAAACTTTTGATAAAGTACACATGATATTGAGAAAAAGACTAGTGAATTCATAGGCTAAATATGTATATAACGTTCCAAGAACCTTATCCAAGTCAAACATCTAACACCAAACAATGGAGCTATCTCACCGTGCACAAATAACCTATGGAGGCGGAGCTAAAAGTTAAAAGTTCGTGGGTTCGGGATTCTATTTCGTTTATGTTACTGGATTCAAAATTAACAATTTATATATATTCAATGAATTTTTAAGATAAATACATAGTTTGTACCAAAGTTACTGGATTCGACCAAACCCGGAACCCCTATGCTAGCTCCGCCCCTGATAACCTATCAAAGAGACAAAAAATGTTCACATCTAGCAACCAAAGGCAACAAATGAGTACTTGATCATACGCCAGAAAAAGATAGGACCACCCTTCTTTCTTAATAGACCATATGTGGTGGATAATGGCAAGTGGATAATTGCGCCTACCTATTTTTTAAGAGGAGTAGGAAGTAACGAAACCGGAAATTCTATTTAGAGGATTAAAAAAAATGCAAAACCAATATCTAAAAAGTTCCCTTTTATGTAAAGGGGATACAACCATATGCAAAAGAAAATTGATTTTATCGTACCTGCACAATACAATTTTTGTATGAAAGGGATTCAATTGAACCTCCTTCCTCACTTCGGCTCCGTTACTGGGCATATGGTTAGTATACATATGTATGTGTATCTCTATTATTTATTTATGAATATATAATTTGGCCCTAAGGTAGTGGTTGTGCTTTTGCACTTATTCTCAAAAATCTATATCCACCCTTGATGATATCGTTAGGTGTGTGAATTAAAAGTTGATAAGAGAATATTATACTATATTATGATGTCTTTCGAGAAAATTATGCGAGCTTAGTCAAAGTTGACGATATTACACATTATTAAGAGTATATTTGAGTTGTTTTAGCCCAACAACTTGTATCAAAGCTGATGGAGTAATGACATGAGTATAGAGATGGTGCAAAAAAGCCGGCTTATTGTCTTTACTCATTTGCAAGCTGGTATGCTAGCTGTCTTTACCCGTATACTGTCCCGTAGCTTGGAGGTGCACACACAAGAAGAAGTTCATGGCTAGTGGCTTTCAAAAATAAGCCTATAAGTTTTTGGTGATGGATTTTGGTATACTTAGAGAGGAAGATTATTGGATGTGTGAACAAAGTTTTTCCATCGTAAGTCTATAAGGAAAAGAAGTTATAAATAAGATGTAATGATCATGTGAAGCTTTTTGGAGAAAACAGTGTAAGCTTAGTCGAAAGCGGATAATATTACACTATATTAAGAGTATCTTTCAACTGTCTTAGACCAATATGTTGGATCCAGTTTATGCTGTTTTTTTAATTTAAAAAATTCCTAACTCGTTAAAGATACTGTTAAGAGGGGGAAAGAATCAAAGAGTAGTAGGAAAAGGGATGAAAATTGATGGTAGTCGTGGCCTGCTTCATTACCTTCCTTTACTTAACACACAGAAAAGCTGGACACGATTGAGCTATTTTTCTCAGACGTTGGTTGTGTGTGGCTGTCTTTCCTTATCCCTAATAACAACTTTTTTTCCTCTCAAAAGTACTCTTTGTTTTATTATATATATTGCATGACTTATCTCTTTAGTTCTTCCCTTCTATTAGTCACTAAAAATCAGCATAACAATGTCTAATCAAGAAAATGGTAGCTTGCCAGATTTTATACTACCTGATTCTTTGTACACTGAAACCATCAGAGAAATTCATTTAAAAATAGAGCAAAATTGGGATTCTTTGAGACAATCGGCACGTCAAACTGCAGCAGGAAGGGCACTATGGAAACATGTGATCAATGATCCATTAGCAGAGTTACTTGCAGGAGAGACATACCTGAAGAAGTTGTATGAGAAGATTAAGAAAGACATCCTCAACAGTGCTAGAGAGGTTTCTGGAGTTATCATTGCTGTTAGGACACTATGGTTTGATAAAAGAATTGAAGCAGCTCTTAATTCCTTTGATGGCGGAGGAGCACAAGTTGTCATTCTTGGAGCAGGTAGGTGCTGTTTCAACATGATTTCTTGCACTGTATATACCTTGTGACATTTTAGATATAGAGATGTATACTTCTTGCAACTCCATGCCAATTGACTAGTTTTCATTTAGTAATTAGTAGCCAGTGACAGGGACGAGAGGTGTCATCCGACACAGCTTCACAACATCAATTTGGGACCGGATGTGAAGCCTTAAAATAATCGCTGTACTAAATCCAAATAAACTCACAAGTCTGAATTGTGGCAATACACTGATATCGCTTATGCAAAATCCTGCATTCACCCCTGTTAGTAGCCAGTCACTGAACTGATCAATTGTCACTCACCCCATTACAGGAAGTTAATATGTCAGTGATTCTGCAAAAGTTCTCATCCTCCTAGATCCATATACCAGCTAACATTAACAAGATGCAATATATTCCAGCTCTGAATCTACAAAATACTAGCCATCAATTGGCAACACACTAATCTTGTCTGATGATAAATTTTTTATCTTTCATTTAGTAGTCTTTCCATTAGGAACAACTATGACTATGTTTAGATAAAAGAGTTCTAGAAAAAATAAGTAAACGACTAGGTAATTTGACACATCCATTAATATTAGATATATAGAATGTTATTTAATTCCTATGAGTTATGGCCTCAATATGGAGATTGAACACTGAATGAACATAGATTGTCCACAACAAGAGGGTATGCATTCCCCTAGTATTTTCATTGCTCACCCCTCGGAAGCCATTCGATTTCATTTAGCAAAAATGTTACAGAGCAAACCAGTGATGTCTGTGCTTTTTCTGCAGGTATGGATACAAGGGCATATCGTTTGAGTTGCTTGAAAGACAGTAATATTTTTGAAGTTGATTTTCCCGAAGTTCTGCAAATAAAAACCACTATTTTAGAGGCAGCAGCAGAGGCAACAAACGAGCAAAACATGATGGTAAAATCATTGAACAGAGTGGCAGCTGACCTGAGAGAAAAGGACTGGCTTGAAAAGCTTCAAGAATCAGGCTTAAAGCTAAACAAGAATACAGTGTGGGTATTAGAGGGCATTCTCTACTATCTCTCGCACTCAAATGCAATGGAAGTACTGAAGATTATCGCAAATAACCGTACCTTTGCTCATACAGTACTCTTAGCGGACTTCATGAACAAGCAATCAACCACAATGTCCAGCTCAAATTTCCATTTCTATAGTGACTATCCTGATCAGTTATTGCCATCACTAGGATTTTCTGATGTTAAACTTTCTCAAATTGGTGACCCAGATGCCCATTTTGGGCTGTTGCATGACCCACTAAATTTGTTCAACAAGTTGCGCAACTTGCCCAGGTCACTTCAAACTCACCCAGATGATGGAACACCATGTTGCAGGTTGTATTTGCTTCAGGCTTCTGGAGAGCCACCAAATCAAACTATTTTGTGAATATTCTAAGAATAGTTCACCAATAAAGTCTAACTTGATTAGAAGCGCTCCTCATTGATTGTAAGTTGTAACTGTCATCTTACCAATTAGCTATACGTGTGACTATGTCATTTAAGCTGTGATTAGTACACTTTATATGTTTTCAAGATCTAGGTGATTCTTAAAAGAGGTTCGTGATATCATGTTCAAGCATCCTATTTCCCCTCCAACTTCTAACTCTGGCAAGAGTTTAAAAAGAGACAACAGCGGACTATTTTGCCCAATCTCACATAAAGTTTGTTCTATTTCTCGAACAACATAGGATCCTTTAAAGAAGCAACTGCTACATTGAAACATTATGTATAAAACATAAAATGAAAACATCCTTTAGCAGTATGACCAAATGGCGATTAAAGAACAGAGAAGCTCCACAAGAGTGAGCAATTTACCACCTGAAAAACACCTTCTTTGTGCAGTATTGAACTTAGCAACTACTGCCAAACTTGCAATTACCCAGTAGACAGTTAGTGATTCCAGTTCTTTGTACTATTGCAAAAAGTTGAATGTTTCATCCTGTCAGTGGCGGCAAGTTACATACTATTTGCAAATACAGTTGAAAAACAGTTAGTCAGCCCTGATAAGCAAATAAGCATCAGAAGAGTATATCATACAAATCATAATTCAGTTGGAAAAGTTGATAGCCCATGTGGAAAGTGGATATATTCCATCAATGCAGTTAAGAGATTCAAATTAAATGCTAATCACTTATATGTATAGAGTAAATCTCAAGAGTGGCTATTGTCAACTATGACAAAAACTCAGCATAACTCATAGAGTTCACTCTATGTACAAATAGCCAGTTTCTATAGATTTTACTTCTGAAATGTCGAGCTGACTCTGACATTGAAATGTCCATGGACATGGACAAATCATTATTTTTATAAATTGTTGAAGATGAAACTCTCATATATAACAATTTTCTTATCTTACCCTATGTACTCAATTCTCTCAGTTCTGTTTGGCGTGCTTAAAAAAGCATAATCGAACCCTCATGATACATATTCTTATCCTATGTACTCAAGTCTCTCAGTTCTGTTGGCGCATAAATAAGCATAATCCAATCCCTCCGTACGTACTGCTTGGTAGGTATAGGCATTCCTGAAGCTTTGCTTGCATATCATTTCCTGGACTTCACAAGAATCATCTTTGCTATATCACGTTGGAAATCTACTCCCTAAGAGATCAATGCAAGCTTAGATAACTATCATATCACTCTATTGAAGATTTGAGCAAGTTCGGCAAGAAATTCTATAGTCTAATGGTACCACTAACAAATGTTGGACAGTTTTGCTGACACAACCAAGAAACAAATATATCTAATATTACTGTTTTTTAATAATTATGAATATACTGCTGGAAAGGCAGAAACTGTAGAGGTATACAATGGCAGGCAGTTTTGGACATGGCTTTCTACAGTGAGCACTATCTGCTCCAAGAAAGTAGAGAAAAAGTCTGAAAATTTTGTGAGAAAAAGTTACTAATCCCATTGAATACCAAGATTTCTTTCCTTCCAAACAATACACATTAGCTCCAAGAGAACAACCTCCCAAGCTCTGTTATTTAGTCTTTTACTGCCATTATATAGTTACCACAAAGCCATTATCAAATAGACCACCTAATTGGCTAATTGTATCATGAGGCAAGAACTAATATGAACTCAGTCCACTATATGAAGTGGGCAGAATATCTAGTAAAGTTGATGCAGGTTATGTACCTTGTAGAGCAAAGAGCATCAAACTTGTAATACCATCACTTCTTCACATAGAAAAACATTAGCAAAGTTGATTTTATGCATCATAATGCGCTTGTTCGTAATTTCAATGAAAGTGAAGATATGTCTGCTCACTATAACTGATAGCAACTGAGGTAATGTGCATTTAACAGGAGAAAATCAAAACAATGAAAGAATAAACTTGAACATTAAATGGATGTACAACCTATTTTACAATTTTTCTTTTTGCCCTTCCGAACCTAAAGGAAAAGCATCTCCAAATTGGCATATGCAGAATTCATCCTGTTCCTTATTTGACGTGAACAAGGATTCATCAAACTTCTAGGCATTCCTTGACGCCCTGCTCAAGCTTGTCCAGACAAGTGACTGTATCCATGAGAGCATTTGCGACCTTTTGCCTGTAATAAATAAAGCAGGTCTATGCCATAAGACAGGGACAAAGCAAGCATGAAATATTTAACTTTGTTATCATGTTTGTCAGTCATATATAAATGGAAAATCTTACGTGAAAGAAACCAACACAAGTTTTGAGAAGAAAATAAATAGGGATTTTCGCAAATCAGTAGCCATACCTATTAGAAGCAACTTGGACATCAATTTCATTTACCATGTCACTGAGAGAAGCAAAAGACCTGCAACCATGAAATACAGAGATATTGTCACAAAATTTCTGTCAAATCTCTCCGGTCTAAACAAACATGTGCATATATGTCTCATCGTAATAACCTATGTTGCTTGGACTATCCAAAAATATCGATGGGTGCGTGTTGGATCCTCCAAAAGTGTATTTTTGGAGGATCCGACACGGGTGTGACAACTGTTTTGGAGAGTCCACGCAACATAGGTAATAACTCAAGACTGGCTTTTAACGTCTTCATAGCACGTTAAATATGGCAAACAGGCAGTAAATGTACACATCCTCCGTATCCTTATAGAAACTAAATAGTAACTAATAAGGATAGTTCCATGGGAACACATAACAACAACAACAACCACAACAACAAGCCCAGTATTTTTCCACAAGTGGGGTCTGGGGAGGCTGCGATATACGCAGCCTTACCCCTACCCCGGAAGGACAGAGAGGCTGTTTCCGATAGACCCTCGATTGGAGAACGTATGACAAAAGTAATGGCAACAAGAAAGAATAACAACAAGGTAAAAATACTGAAGCCAAGAAAGCAGTCATAACACAGAATATGAAATTTCCCCAGCAAGATAGTTTTGCCGCCAGCAGGTACTGCGAGTAAGATAAGCTGCCAAGCTACTATAACAAAAACATATTCTAGAACATCCGCTAATAAACAGCTAATACAACTTCCACCTTAAAATGCATGCAGATCAACCCACTTCTTGAAGACAAAATACGTTTTACAGCTACCTTATGAGATCAATAAGCTTGGTCTCAGCTACTAACTTTACTGGGTCCTTGTCAGCAAGCAAAGAAGAAGCATTTTTCACAACCAACCGGAAAGTGCAGACCTGAGAATAAGGAATCTTCCATATCAGCCCCGAAGAACATACAATACAACACAGGTCAAAAAGGTATATCAACTTAAAAGAAGGAGCGAACAATATCACTCTTTTCTTGCATTATTATTTGCTTTGTTTCCATGGTTTTCGTCTCCTATCTTCCACGTTACTCTTAAAAGTTGCATTACAACAAAACACAATCTAGAAGAGAGACTTATTGTTTCACGTAATAGAAATTATTAACATGTACACCACTAATGCACTTCAATCAATCAACCATAGCTCAACCCCAAACTAGTTGAGACGGCCATATGAATCATCTGCAGGGACATATGTAGCTTATTAGCTACTGGTTCGATCTAATCCATTATTTTCAAGATGGAACGTGGATATGTGTGTGTGTGTGTGAAACACTAATATTTTAACAAATGTTATATTTTAAACTCATAATTTTAGAAGTATAATAAATTCAATGCTAAAACTTCTAAAGGTTGAACCTATCAAGTTCAAATCATGCATTTGCCTCAGATCATGTGTATACATGCAACTCAATTCAATTTCACATTTAAAGGATTTTTAGTTGGACCATTTTTATATTATCCATCAACCTACTACATCCTTTTTAATTAATAACTCGGGACCGCCGGACCGGCTATGCTTTGCAAAACTCTCAATACGCAAAATGAAACCACTTGGTTTAGAACTAAGTACCATTGCAATTTTAAAAATAAAATATGCAGCCGCAAGATAAATGTGATTAAGAAGTCCATCAAAATAAGCAAGAAGCCGGTAAATTATTTTTAAATCAAAAGTCAAAGCAGAGGTCAAACCTCAACTCCAGTGTTTGATTGAAACTGAACAAAAGAATTCCTCTCTTGAGGTACACAATCCCTTGCAGCAGATCTCAATAAGCTCTGAACTTCTTCAAGTTCTTTTTCACCAAAATCAGGTTCAGTTCTCGCTGTCAAGTATAAAGCAATTAATATAGTTCATGAATTGCAGAAGTATGAAGTAAACCAAACAAACAGTATGTTAGTATGTACTGAGTAAGAGATAAGCGGTGCCGAGGATGTTTCTAGAAGCATCGATTGGAGCCAGAAGGTACTTGGCAGTCTTCTTCTTTTGATCTTTTAGCCATTCTTTTGGTCCTGCTGAGAACATTTTTGCAAAATAAGCAATTCAGTTAAACTTTAGGCTAAATTTCATTGTTTTCAGATAAATTTCTCTTATCTTAGGTTGAAGAAAACTAGTGATAAGTACATATGCCGAAGGAGAGAGCGGAGGCAGGATAAGTGAGAGGAGCAATGAGTGAGAGCCAAACGACTGCGTTTCTGCGACTGAAAAGCTTGGTTTCGAGCGACGGCAGTTGTGGCTGTGCAAACGGCGGCGGTTTTAGTGGTTTCGGGGAGACTGTGGTGGTGGTGGAGGACGGGACAAGGGATATACTCGGCGGCGTCATGGTGGTGATGATGACTCTGGAAAAGCTAGGATGAGCTGACGGTTGAGGCGTAACGGTAATGATTGTTTACCCGTCCAATTTACGAACAATTGACCAAAAAGGATCTTTATGTTTAAGGGTAGATATAAAATGGTCCCTTAAAATATACTTCTGATCATTTTTATCCTTGTTTATCAAAGTGAACCTTACAGTTTGTTTGCATTGTTGTTCTATAATGTATGGTATTATATTATTCTGCATTATATTATATTATTTGACAAATATAATATTTGGGTAAATTGAATCGTTTGTCGTGCTCAGGGGCGAAGTCACCTATAACAAAGGGTGGTCATTGACCACGCTTCACCGAAATATTACGAAAAATTACACTGTGTATATAAGTAAAATATTGATTTTGGATGTATAAGATATATATTGAACCCCCTTTGTTGGGAATCTTTTTTTAGTTATTTCAAGTTTGAACACCCTTTGAATTATTTCTGGCTTCGCCACTGGTCGTGCTTCACGATATCACGCACCAACAATATAAAGAATAGACCTACAGTATTACTAAGAAAAAATAGGATACAGAGTAGAATTATTCTATAAAAATCAGGGTAAAGGATAAAATTTGACTATTTAATAATAAGAAAGGGCAAGATGAGAGAATTAAAGCAAGAAAACGACGCCACCACCCCAACTTTTCATTGTTATGTAACGATGGATTTAACGATACAATATAGGGGAAAATGCCAAAAAATGTACCTCTACTATTGAAATTTGCCACGTTAATACCTCGTTCTACTTTCCGGCTAAAATAACACCTGTCGTTACTAAAGGAGGAGAATTTGTACCTAAATCTAACGGACCTCCTACGTGGCAACCGGAACCCCCATAATAATGTGCCAACTAGGCTTTTTTCTACCCGCCCACCTTTTTTATAGCCCGCCCCACTCTATAATAACTCCCTCTCATAACAATTTCGGTCGAATAAAAATAGGGTTCAGGCACAAATTTTCCAAATTCTCTTTCTTCTCCTTTTCTCGACTCTATCCTCTCTCATCTTCATCAATGTCGCAGAGAAGTACTTCTTCTCAGAGAAGGTGTCACTGTGGTATTATTGCCAATCATTTCACATCAACCACTTCCTCTAACCCCGGTAGGAAATTTTACAAATGTGCACGCCCTAAGGTAAGGTGTCGATGTAGATTTGTCTAATCTTTATAATCTTTCTAGCTGTTTTGATTTGAAAAAAAATTTGAATCTTTTAAATGTTTCTTTGGCAGAATAATTCACGTGGTTATTTCGAATGGGAAGATGAAATATCCGCGGATGGTTTCCAGCTTGAAATAAGAGACTTGAAGTCGTCTTTGAATGTCTTTACGATTGAAAGAGACAAGTTGATTTTTAAGAGAAAAATTAATTGACATGGAAGCCATGAACAAATTTGAAGCGGCTAAAGTCAAAAAATTAAAAGAAAGAGTTGTACAACTAATGATGGTGATAATTGATTTTTGGGCAATGTTTGTTGAATTCTTTGTTGCATGGATAATGAAGTAGATTTCATTATGGTTCTTCCTTGTTTAGTTAATTATCATTGTGTAGTCAATTGACATGTATTATTTAGTTTGGTAGGGAACTAGTTAATTATCATTGTGTAATTAATTAAGTAGATTTTCATGTAACTGTTTTTTGGACTGATTTTTACCTTCTGT
Organism: Nicotiana undulata; assembly: GCA_005239495.1. Lineage (NCBI taxonomy): Eukaryota > Viridiplantae > Streptophyta > Magnoliopsida > Solanales > Solanaceae > Nicotiana > Nicotiana undulata. The sequence goes on along the minus strand of ML250942.1, from coordinate 57,287 downwards.
TTAGCTTATGTTTTCTGTTGTTTCTGGACTGAACTAGTCAATTTTAACTTCTGTTTTCTGTGGGAACATATTACCTCAAAGTCTTCGACCAAATTTACAACCTCAATGAGAACATAACAAAATAGTAAAATAAATAAGACAGTTAATAACAGTTAATCGAATTAGCAACACTAAATCAGGAGGTTAGTATGTGTTAATCACATCATGTTATAGCACCCATATGTGTTCAAATTTAACACAAATTGTTAATAACATTTACACAGCAGCAAGTTACTAAAATTTAACACAAATTGTTCAAATTTATCACAAATTTAACACAACAGAAAAGGGAACATAAGTTGTTAATAACATTTAACATGTATCAACTCTTACTAACATTGACAACAAATTAACACTAACTGTTACTAACATTGATACCAACTGATTTAACATGTACCACACTAACTGTCATAATATTCATAACACCAACAAACATTAAACACCAACTGTTACTAACATTGACATCAAACTAATAACACCAACTGCTTTAATTACATCAACCGGCAAAAAAGAGATGCAACCAGCAAAAAAATATATTGTTATAGTAGTAATTGCATCAACCAGCAAAGGATAACAACAGTACTGTTATAGCAGTAATTACAATCCTTCTAAACTTCAAATTCACAAAAAATTCCACTACACAAAAAAGTTGTCCACCTATAATTCAAGTCACATTAGTTTTGTGACTTGCCATTACCCTTTCTTGTCTTCAACTTGGCCATCTTCTCAAGATGATTTCCTGTTATAGCTTTCTTTCTCACACCAGATGAGTCACACAACAAAATTGATGGTCCTTGTTATAGCCGGTATGATTCCTTGATGTCTCATAAGCAGTCTTGTCCTTTTTTCAGAGAAACTCCTTGGCCTAATTTCTTGGGCAGAATCTGATTCAAAATCAGGAAACTCAAAATCTGGTGGGACAATGTTGTTGGGAGGTTTCCTTTGCACTGATGGAGTTGGTATAAACTGAAAGTTTGAGTCTTGTACTAGATGACTTGACTGACTTGCTTGACTGAACAGTGGTGCTGAAAGTTTTATGTCCTCCTCAGCTGGTATATTTGCAGCAAGTGGTGACATGGGTTGTTCATCATTACTGTCTTGAGTTGTTAAACATCTTTGCCTCTTTGCTTGCTTGCCCTTTTTCTTACTTTCCATTGGTTGCTTTCCCTTAGAATGCTATTTAATAAATAGGTAAATAGAATAGGTAAATAGGTAAATAAAATAGACAGTATTGAAAAAAAGTATTACGTTGCACAGCCCCTAGCATTGTGTCCAGGCTGACCACATGTGGAATACTTCATTATCCTCCCCTTACTGGACTGCATCCATTCACCTTGTCTGTCGACTGTTTCATTTTTTTTCTCTTGTTCGACTTTAGGCCTGCCAGCCATCTTAACAAATTCTGGTGGTTCCATCGCATGAGATGCTTCAACCTTCCAGAATTTTTCTCCTCTCACTGATTGAAGTTTATGTGAATATGCTAGGAGATAAGCCTCTTTGGTGTACCACCAGTATATTTCAGTCAAAGGATTCATTTTGATGTGTTGCATTGCTTTGATTGCATGAGGACAAGGGATTCCATTAAGGTCCCATGTCCTACATGTGCATCTCTTGTTGACCATATTCACTGTGTGTCTGTCACCATCTTCACTCACTTCATACCCCTCTTGACCATTGGAATGAACATGATAATTGTTTGCAATCTTCAAGTATTGGCTATACAGTTGCATTGTTTGGGGACTGAAGTCATTACTCCATGACATTACATCAGATTCATGTTCCATTAGCGTGTTCATAACATTTACTCTAATATCCTCAAGCATCTTGATAATCGGCTTGAATCTTGCTTCCTTGATCCATAAATTGAAGGACTCGGTTAGGTTGTTGTCCACTGAGTAGTTCTTGCAAACAGTGTCAAAGTATGCTCTACTCCAACTTTCAGGTGGGTACTTCATCAAATCTTCAACAACCTCCTTACCATCTTCATCCCCAGGCTAGGAAGCTTGAAAGCCATATCATACCATATGAATTTAGAAAGTCCGATAAAAAAACAATAAAAAAGGAACTGGAATGGGAGAGGATGGTCATTGAGAAAGATGCGTTAACAGGTTGGTCATCTGTCAGGACGGCTTTCGGAAAACTTGCTGGTCGCGGATTAGTTCGTTCTGCGCCACCAGCGGCCTCAACTCAAAGGGAGCGGATAACCCTTTTCCTTCCCTTCTATAGAGAGGTTGCCCCTTTCTCCCCGGGTAGTTCACTGTCCTCATTCTAGTTGGTAGGGGTGCGAGTAAGAGGGTAGTCGGCGAAATTATATGAATTGAATGGGACATCAGCTTCGACAATCGTATTCTCCCTCCAGCAAATAAGGTGGAGTGGGCAAGGCTTTTTCTCTCTCCTTTTGTTTGTGCTTCCACCTGGGATTTTCATTCTGTTTTATAGAGACCCGGGGAAATTCTATATAATAATAAATGTAGAAAGCCGCTAGAATCTTCCTTTCACGAGTGAACCCGGGCACGAGCCTACCTTGGTTGAACCAAAAAAGGGGTACCGGCGTACCTACCATTACCATATAGGGAATGAACTGAGTTAGTGGACACGTGAAAAGGCTTACCCCGCAGGCTGACTCTTCCAATCCAACTCTATCGAAGGAGAAAAAAAGTCAGCCACTACCCCAAACATCTTTCTATGACACCCTGCCCGACATCCTCAATCAATATCAACAAGATGTCGTGACCGCTTAGGCTTGGTTTATTTTGTCGATCTCTTCTCTATGGCGGGAGCTTTCGTATCAAGAGTATGTTGGGGAGGCTAGGGAAGATGGATTGGATCGAGAGGCGATGCTTATAGCACTTGTGCCATATTCCTTAATTGGTCTTTAAGATCTTCCTCATATGTTCTCCATGCAGCCCGCCATAAGTACTTCTTATATTCCCTATGTCCCCATATTTTACACCAATTTGCCTCTATGTGTCTTACACAATATCTATGGTGTGCTTCAGGAAGAACCAAGTGGACTGAATCAATCAAACCCTTAAAATAAAAAACATAAAGAAATGCATCAGTAAACTAAATGAAACAGTAAACTAATGCAACAGTAAACCAATGCAACAGTAAACTAAATGCAATAGTTATGAAATGCATTAGTAAACTTAATGCAATAGTAAACTAATGCAACAGTAAACTAAATGCAACAATTTTGAGATGCAACAGTAAACTGAACTCAACAGTAAACTAAATGAGATACAACAGTTATGAGTTATGAGATGCAACAATGAAGAATAGAGGCAACAATAAATTAAATGATGAGATGAATAAATTAAATTGACGAGATTCAACATTAAAATAAATGAAACGGTAAGAAATAAGTGTGACCCCTTCTCCCATTTTTAGGTCTAATGAATGTTGTAGCAACCTTAAGAACCAACTCCATGTCACTTTGTTCTCTTTATCAACAACAACCCAAGCTATGGGATAAAAGTGCCTCATAGAGTCTTGAGCAACAACTACTAACAATTGACTCTTGCATTTTCTTTTCAAAAAGGTTCCATCCAAGCCAATGAATGGTCTCAACCCACTCTTAAACCCCATTTTCAATGCATGAAAATATATGTACATTCTTAAGAATCTTATTTTACCTTCACTAAGTGCATTCTTTGAATATTAATCACCACATCTGTTCTTGGATTACTAGACCTTAATTCATTAGCATAAGCCTCAAGCTTGTTGTACTCATTCGCAAAACTACCCTCCATTTTCTCCTATATCATTCTCTTGGATATCTTACACTTTGAATGACTAACATTGATGTTAAATGCAGCTTTTACACTTGCCATCATCTCCTTAATTTTTATCTTAGGATTATCATGAAGTCCTCTCTTAAAGTAAGCATCTATAGTTTTTACATTTACCCTGTGGTTATCATATGCAGTATTACACTTATGTTCTTCCTTTAAAGTCTTGAATTTAACACTAGGACCTTTAGAGTCTTTGGAAATATGACAGACAAAAGGGCAGTCTTCATCTAAACATTTGTACCTAAGCTTTTAGGGGCAACTCTTAAGTTGTTTTAACCCATAACCATTAGCAAGGGAATACATGTTGATGAATTTTCTAGCTTTTGGAATGTCTTTAAATGTCATGGACTTATGTAACTCCTTATAATCAATCAACTTATCAGATATCTTCCTCTCTTTTTGTGTATGCGGTCTTTCTAATGAATTAGATTCACTATTAGAATTATCTTAAGAATCAGAAGAGTGACAACCATGTTCTTCACTGTCATCTGAACTGCAGTCAGTAGCAACATCAAGTTCTGATATGTTTGACTCAATGTGCTGGACTATATTATGAACATTAATACTTAACTCACACTCATCTACAACAAAGAAGTCAATAACATTAAACTGATCACTAACCAAAGACAGTAGACTCCTAACACCTTGATCACTTTCTATTTCATAATATCTACCATTAGGCACATTCACAATTACTTGTTGAATTCCAATAAACCCCAACTTAGAAGTAAATTCATTTACTAAATAGTTATAAGACAATTGGTCGAAGTTAAAACCTTTAACAGTGTGCACAAGCCTCCTTGAGTATAAGACTTGTGGATTATATATCCAATCACCACCATAATGAAAGATCAGATCCAATAAGACCATTGCATATAAGCTGCATAATAAGAAAGGGGAAAAATTAACAAAAAGTAACATTACAACCTATATAATATGCTGACAAAGTGGACATATAATAAAGATATAAGAACCACATAAAGTGAAGACAAAGATACATAAACCAACAAAAACAATAGTGGGCTGCCACACATGAAGACACACCTACAATAAACAAAGAGATGACGGGGGACGAAGTATATAAACAAAACAAAAAAAGAAAAAAAGAAAAAAAGATTCTGACCCACTTGTCTCTTAACTCAACACATGTGTATAAGAAATAGGAGACCAAACACCCAAAATAAGAGCATCAAAGAAACAGATCCAACATAAATGGGACCCCTTTTCTGTCAAATACCATATATGTAGGACCACCAAAATTGAAACCCTAAACCGAAACAAAAAGGAAATACCAGATATAGACCATTCCAATACAAAATACAAACCCTAAACCACCAGTAATAAAGACCAAAACAAGAAAAATAAATTTAGGGTTAAATCGAGTATGAACATACCACATGCAAACAAAAACAATAAAAATCAGATACACCTCCTAACTAAAAAAATACATATCTTCATGAATCAATCAAAACCCTAGTCAAAGAAACAAAAATCAAAACAATGAGATGATATGCTTCCGTCCATACCAAAAACAAACCAAAGAAATGACGATTTACTAATTTTAATATGGATATAGGTACTTTCGTATGCATACACGATGAAGACGATTTTTACAGTGAAGAGAGAAGGTGAGAGATTTTTCTGTAAATGAAAGTGAAATGTTTTGACCAAGGTTGGGAATATTTTACTAGGCTAATTAACAAATTAAAAGTGGAGCGGGTTATAAAAAAGGTGGGCGGGTAAAAAAAGCCGAGTTGACACATTATTATGGAGGGCCCGGTTGCCACATAGGAGATACATTACATTTAGGTACAAATTCTCCTACTTTAGTAACAACATGTATTATTTTAGCCGGAAAGTAGAACGGTGTATTAATGTCGATAATTTTCAATAGTAGAGGTACAATTTTGGCCTTTATCCTACAATATAATAAAATTTACGGAAAAGGGTCAAAAATGTCCCTCTACTATCGAATATTGTTTAAAACTGTCCTCCGTTATACTATTTGGTATTTACGTCCCTCCCGTTATACTATTGTTCGAATCTACCCCTAATTTAGATTGCTGGCCACGTGTCACTCGCAAATTCAATTGATCCATCCCCAATTTAAAATATCCGATTCATCTCTTATCTGCTCCGATACCCGACCCTAAACCCTCATAACTCCACCAAATACTCCACCAAATACGACCAGGTTTCCGATGTTGTTCCAAGCAATCATTAAATGAAAGTTTTGACTCTGTTCCTAGCAATTATTATTTGAACAAATGAATGAAAATGATATCAAGTTGAGAGGACAATTGAATAAGTTCATCACGTGATTGTGCTTCCTTATTAGCTGAAGTTTGAAGCAAACTTTTGCACAGTGACCAAAAGATTTCTATTAATACGAGCATATTTCTAAAGGTCACCGGAATGTTTTTTATTAACATGAGCAGATATCTAAAGGTCACCGAAAATGTAAAAATAACGAGCACATCCAAGGATTTTCAGTGAAATATGGCAAGGATCTATTTTTCGGCTAAGTTCAAAAAGTTTTGGGAACCTCCTAAGTTTTTAGATCTAACAAATTACAAAGAAGAAAGAGAAAATGACTTGGAAAAAAATGGAGGAGAGGGCTGAGTAAGTTTTTATGGCCTGAATTTGCTTGCATCCATTGTTCATTGCAGCACCAGTTTTATGTGACTTGTAATTCCATACTCCGTTCTGAGTGAGTCTGATCTAACCCAAAATGTGAAACTTTAACATTTATCTTGATCGGGTACAACACAACTATTTTCTAGAACAAGCAAATTTCCCTTTTTCAGAGGTTGTTGGATAGCTAAACGAAAAACAGAAAATTTTTCTACTCCACCCAAAAACGACACTCAAGATCACCCAAAAACCTTCGAATTTTTTCGGCGAGTTTCACCGGTTCCGTTTGCTGGTTTGGTGAAACGGGATTGTTGTTTGGATGACGAAACAAGAAAATAAAGAAGAAGAAGAAGAAGTAGAAGATGAGGGGGAGGGAGACAAATATGGGGTCGGTACAATGGAGTTTAGTGCTGCCTAAAGGAATTTTCCGATGAGCTGATTTTTACGGCGGTTTCGGTGTGATGTGAGGGAAGAGAATAGAAGAGGGAAGAGAGTGGGGCTTGGGTCATGTCTGATTGGTTATTTTGGAGGTGGAAGGTTTAGGTTCGGGTACGGGGCAGTTAAAATATGAATTAGGTATTTTAAATTGAGGATGGGTCAATTGAATTTGCGAGTGACACGTGGCCAGCCATCTAAATTAGGAGTAGATTTGAACAATAGTATAACGGGAGGGACATAATTGACCAAATAGTATAATAAAGGACAATTTTAAACAATATTCGATAGTAGAGAGGCATTTTTGACCCTTTACCGTAAAATTTAAGTGACAATCAAAATAAATATTATATTAAGCGGGCACTCTAACAAATTAAGCTACGAGAGTTTGTTGCTCTCTTTTTATAACTACGAATAGTGAATTTGCTGAAAGAATAACTACAAATGGTAAATACATTACAAATATTTGATGTGTAGCCTAATTTTTCCTAAAAAAATTCACAATTCCCGTTAAATCGAACAATAGGAGTTTATTAAATATTTGACAGACCATAATATGTTCACTTTTGACAAAGTTAAAGCACTAAAACTTTTTAGGAATATATTTAAGATATTATTTTTGACCTACTTCAATAAATAAGAGACTGTTTTTGTCATTTCTCATTCATTTGCTTAACATATCATCAAAAAATAGAAAAAGCAAAATATGTAGAATATGGAGATGCGTGGGATCGAACCGGGGACATATGCGTACACTATCATTTGAGGTATATTAAATATTGTTTAATTCCACAGAGATAAAGCGTTAGTTGATTTTAAATTTTCAATATTACCAATTCTATCCAAATCAAGTTAGTTATTTGTAGGGGTGGGCACAATATCGGGCGAATAGTAAATTTTAGCTTTTCATTTCGGTTTAATCGATTATTCAATCGGTGTGCGGCTTTAAATTATCGAATTTTGATTTTTCGGTGCAGTTTATGATATTGATATTTCTGTTTTCGGTTATAACCGAAAAACCAAAAGTTTGGGTATGAGTTGAGAAAAATAGGTTTGAACATATAGGTCCTTGAGAGTCCAAATTTTATTTTTTTATTATTTTTTCCAAACAAAATAGACTCCACAACAAGAATTTCTGTAAGATTCACAGCATCTTCATCACTCTCACGTACGTGTTTGAAATTCACATCTTCCTTTGAATTTTATTCTGAGTCATATAATCTCGAAAGTCCTTCAAGGTCACACCCTCAAACTTGCCAAAATAGTGCTTCAGAATTTTGTTCTTTTGTTCATTGGTTTTTTAATATTATGTGTCGTGATCCTCAAACCGCACATATATGAAAGTATTCAAGGCTGAACGACACATTATGACCAAAAATCTAATAGAGTCTCGATCATTGATGTATACAGGAAAAATATTCAAACAATGAACCAACTTCATGCTGCAATGGAAATTCTCCATAGCCATAATATACCGAAATGTACCACTATCCAGCTTCTCTTGTTGTGTAGGAGTCAAGAAAGTTGCAATGTAACACTTTAAATCGTGGTTCCTCTTCTAGGAAGCACGGCAGTTAAACCAATCTCCAAACTCATAATATATGTCCCCTGCTTTTGTAGGTAGAGCAATAGGGACTGAAGGAGATTTGTGTATTCTACGTGCTTTAGGTGCTTTAGGATTTGTAGATACCATATATTCAAAAAAATAAAAGATAGGAAAAATAACGTCAGAACACTATCAAAAAAATCAGTTAAAACTTCATGTCTAAGAAGGCTTGACGTTCGGCAAATATAAAACAAAAACTTCAGCTCCTAAATGCTGAAGTTCAGCAAATACAAGATAAAACTTCAGCTCCTAGAATGTTGAACGTTCACCTATTACAAAACAAAAACTTCAGCATAATCTCGAAGTTCAGCAAACACAAAATAAAACTTCAGGACTATAATGTTGAAGTTCAATAGTTACAAAACAAAGACTTCAGCAAAAACTCGAAGTTCAGCAAACACAAAATAAAATTTCAGCTCCTAAAAATGCATGCTGAAGTTACTAATACAGAACACAAATTCAACTCCAAATAATGCTGAAGTTCATAAAAATATAACAAAAACACAAAACACAAAATAAAACTTTATCTCGTAGAATTATGTTATCCTTGAAGTATTATAAACTTCACACTTTAATAGCGTCATCTATTTTACTTTCAAAATTGATAAAAATTTCAACGTGTCCAAAAATCACTGAAGAATTTATAGAATTTTCATAAAAAAACACAAACACACGTTCAAAAAACCTAAAAACACAATCGTAAAAGTAAAACCTAGAAAACTAATGCACTAATCAAAGTAAAATCTAGAAATCTATCTTATCATAAATATAAAAAAAGGAAAACAATTCAACTAAGATAACTATAAAATAAAAAATCAGAAATTAAATCGTAAAAATAATACTAAAATAAAATTCAGAAAGTTAATGCAATGTACCTATGATTATACGTAATGTTATTGAGGAACAAATAGTTAAAAAATCAAGAAGAATCGAAAACCGTTTGATTTCAGGGAGAAACAAATCAAAAAACGTGAAGAACGGGAGAAGAGAGACGGAGATAGTAAACTGGCGTATACTTGGAGAGAAAGGAGTCTTTTAATAAAGAAGGGCAAAACAGTCTTTTTTAAAAGGCTTTTTAAAAACGGGTACGGATGCAAATAGAAAAACAAAGCGGGTACAAATTAAAAGGGGGCGACCAAATAGGGCGCACCATCCAATTTTTACGAATATAATAAAGCAACAATTATCTTACCTGGTCCCTACAACGTACTTTAGATTTGACATACATTTCTAAACAATTAAGACAAAAATATCAAAGTACAATAATGATATTAAAATAGACAAGAAAATCATAATTTGGTATGTGGGATGAAAAAGATGTAGTTAAGTAAGGACATTCGATATAGTTGACAAGAGCTTTAGATATACAAGAACGTTGATGTAGTTTGGTGAAAACGTAACAATTTTTGGAGGTGAGTTTAAACAATCGCCAATGTTGTATTGCACTTGCGGCTATATGTTTTCTCACTCAAATAACTTTATGTTATATTTTCAAAAGGCATATTAATGACATGAAGAAAACTAAGTTCTAGACATGACAGAACAAACTAAAGCGACAAAAGGGAACGTCTAACTAACTTAATTAAATTAATTATCTTTGCCTGTTTATTCTCCAATTATTTTAAATTTTGACTATTAACTTGACTAATAAAGTTAATGATACGTGCAACACACGTACGTAGAAATTAGTATATTAAAGTATATATATAATGAGTAATAAAAAATAAAAAAATGAAAAAATTACAAGCTCAATTTGATGAATAATTAGTAGATGATAATTTAAAGGTATTCAATACAGTGCTGAAATTTTTTCATGTAAGCTTAATATGCTTGTGAGTTTTTACAATGTTTTTTATTAATATCATTTTTAATTTAAAACTCTTCCAAGAACTAACAAAAAGAAAAAAATATATAATTTGTAAGTAAATATTGTCCATGACCTCAAGTTAGAATAGACTTCAAACTTTAAATATCACAATTTATTTATTGTATTTACCAGTTTTAACATGGATGCATCTATATAAAAAATTAAAAAATAAAGATACTTGCACAGTAAACTTTAATTTGAATATCACCATTTATCTATCGTAACTACTAGTTCTAACATGAATGATAATATATCTCAGAAAAAAAAAATACTTGTGCAATTCCATGAATACTCATTGAAAGTAACAAAGAAAAATTAATATGAAATATAAAACGATCAACACCGTATAATCACACAGAAATAGATCTTGAAAAAATAGTGACTCGGACAAGAATTTAAATTTTTTTTATATAAAAAAGATGAAGTGACACTTAAAAAAAAAGAGAAGACAGAAGAGGAAACTCCTAATAATCCTCTTGTATACATATATATATATATATTATTATTATTTTACTTTCTAATAATCCTCTTGACACTAAAAATATTATTTTCTAAGAGAAAGCCATCTTTTTTTGATGCCTTTTATTTTACTTTACTATATATAGATTTTTAGACACCTTATTTTGCACTTTTATAGAATACTTTAAAGAATGTGAAAAGTTGTGCAAGAATATTATTATTGTTTCAATAGAAGATGAAAGATACAAACAATCAGTGATAAGTAAGAAAATTATAATCTTGTAAAGATTGTAAGAAGGTATAAAAATACTATTAATATGGTAGATGAAAGAAACAAAACATAAGTGTACAATTATACAATTATATGTACGCACACAATAATATTATAGGAGAATATTTGGCTGAAGGAAAAAATGGCCACTCATTTTTAATGGGTATTTTGGTCTTTTAACTTTCCCTTAAGATCTTCACACTTATAATATAGTATGATGTGATAAATAATTTAGAACAATTGGCATAAGAAATCAAAATAAGAAAGGACGTGTATTAAGGGGTAAAATCACACGTTTAAATTTTCGGAAGGTTAATAGTCTGCTTGGCCAAGCTTCTATTGAGGCAAAAGCATTTATTTTTGGGCAAAAAGTATTTTTTTCTTCTAAAATTAAGGTGTTTTGGCCAAACTTTTAAAAGGACAAAAAGTGCTTTTGAGAGAAACAGAAGCAGAAAGAAGTAGTTTATCTTCAAAAATACTTTTTTTGAAAAGCACTTTTGAGAAGATACACTTAGAAGCAATTTTTTAAAGCTTGGTCAAACTCCAATTGCTGCTCAGAAGTGATTTTCAAATTAGTTAGCCAAATACAAACTGTTTCTTACCAAAAGTATTTTTAAAAAAAACATTTTAAAAAAATACACTATTCAAAATAAGTTGATTTTTGTAATTTGGCCAAACAAGCTATAAATATGCTTTATCAAATTACTAAAGGACAAAAATTGGATTAAAGCTATAACTCACGTGTTAAATTTGTTGTTTGTCTTTTCCAAATATTTTATGAAGCACTTTCACCAAACATAACCTAAATTTTCTTTTTCATTAATTTGTTTTTGGTCATTAACCTAAGTTTTCTTTCTATTCGGGATTGTGTATTTCCTTTCTATTGTCCCTCGAACTGATTCCTTTTTTTCTTTTTGTTTTGTTCTTCTGTAATAATTACTTATAAAATACTAGTAATAAATAAACAAAACAGTATTTTTCTCTTTCTATCCCAATCTCATTGTAGAAATTCTCGTCAGAAACAAGGTTCGTCCTTTTGTGTTAGTGTTGGGGTTTTAAGCTATTAATGTCTTATTAATGCTTAAAATAGGGTGAATGGAAAATAGAGGGAAAAATAAAATATGTGAGTAATATTTGAGTTTCCCTTCTTGATCGTCCCACATGGGAAGAGGAAAAAGTTTTTGATGGGTATATAAGCAATAGTTCTTCGTCTAGCTCATAAAGAGTTGAGAAGAAGGCAAGCCTCGCACTGTCGTCGTCGCTCGGGCCCGGCCTCGAATTTGGTCAAATGATCAATTGATTAATTTTTGGACCAAATTTATTTGTTAATAGTAAATATTAACAGAAATGTTATTAAATATTTGGTTTAATAACAAAATATTCATATTAAAATAAATATTAATATTAAATCAATTTCAGTTATCCAATATTCAATTTTCTGTTTTTGTAACAGAAAATTAACTACCCTTCAATTTTCCCTCTTTATTATTTAGTAAATAGTCAATTATGTCATGACATTTATTCTATGGCCGTTTTGCAAAAACAACCATTTTGAAGAGTTGCACCTCTTCAGATTTCAGCCCAACTTTGGCTATAAATACAAGTCCATTCTCTCAGATTTTACATACTAATTTCTGAGTTCTCCTCCTTCCTTCTGCATATTTTTAACTTCAAAGAAATCAACAGTAAGTGTGATTTGCTAGTGAACTTTGTGTTCACTGAAACACTGGGATTTGAAGTACCACTACACCAGTGTGTAATTCGTTCTATAGTGAGAGAAAATAATCCATAACCTTGGGTACTATGAGGGGATTAAATTCCTTAAGGAAACACTGTGAATTCAGTGGGCTCGAATTGATTTTGTTATTTCATTTACATTTCTATTTATGTTATTTTGTTTTCTCCAGAATTGTTTTACAAATACATATTACTAACAAGCTTAAGGAATTTAATATATTTTCTGTATTTGTGTCATATTCACTGTTTTTGGAGAGTAAAACCTTTGTGGTTTTGTACTCTATTGGAGATTAAAATCTACGTGATTTTAGCGTTTGTGTCATTCTTTTACAGAAATGACGAATGACAACAGAAACCAATATGTTCCGATGGTAACTACCAATGCCTCAACGAGCCGAACAACACCGGCAACATTGGCACCGGCTGAGAAACCCGAAAAAAAATTCCGGGATTGATTTCAAGCGCTGGCAGCAAAATATGTTCTTATACTTGACTACTCTAAGTCTCCAGAAGTTTATCAAGGAAGATGTTCTTGTACTGTCAGATGAAACTCCAGAGACTGAACGTTTTCTCGTGATTGAGGCGTGGAAGCATTCAGATTTTTTGTGCAAGAATTATATTCTAAGCGGGCTGGAGGATGCTTTGTATAACGTATACAGTGGCGTGGAAACGTCAAAAGAACTATGGATATCGCTTGAAAAGAAATACAAAACTGAAGATGTCGGGTTGAAGAAGTTCGTTGATGCAAAGTTTTTGGACGACAAAATGGTAGATAGCAAGTCTGTTATTACCCAAGTCCAGGAATTGCAAGTGATTATTTATTATCTCCTTGCTGAAGGTAAAAGTAAAATTAATACTAATATTNAGAATTTTCATTGAAGGTCTTGTCATCAATGAAGCATTCCAAGTAGCAGCAATGATTGAGAAGTTGCCTCCGTTGTGGAAAGACTTCAAAAATTATTTGAAACACAAACGCAAAGAGATGTCCCTTGAAGATCTCATTGTTCGGTTGAGAATCGAAGAGGACAATAAAGCTGCTGACAAGAGAGGCTGTGGAAATTCAACAATAATGAGAGCAAATATTATTTAAGATAACAAAAAGAGGAAGAAGGTTTCTGGACCAAAATACAACCCAAGCAAGAAGCGGTTCAGTGAAAACTGCTACAACTGTGGGAAAGCCGACACAAATCTACGGAGTGTCGTGATCCGAAGAAAGACAAGAAGAAGGGTCAAGCACACATGGTTGAAAAGCATGATGATGTTGATGACTTGTGTGACATGCTTTCCGAATGCAACTTGGTGGTTAATCCTAAATAGTGGTGGATTGATTCTGGAGCCACTCGCCATGTTTGTGCTGTTAGAGAAGATTTTGCTACGTATGCTCCTGTTGGACCCGATGAGACGATTTCTATGGGAGATGTTTCAAAGGCCAAGATTGAAGGATGTGGAAAGATATTTCTCAAAATGACTCTGGCAAAGTGGTGACTTTGAACAACATCCTTTATGTTCCCGAGATTAGGAAGAATTTAGTCTCTGCTAAACTTCTTGTTAAGAATGGCTTTAAATGTGTACTTGTATCCGATAAGGTTGTAATAAGTAAGAACGAGATGTTTGTAGGAAAAGTTTACCTCACCGAGAGCCTTTTCACGCTAAATGTAATGGTTGTTGAAAGTAATAATAAAATTTCAGCTTCGTCTTACTTACTTGAGTCAAATGAATTATGGCATGTACGTTTGGGTCATGTCAATTATAAAACCTTGCGGGAAATGATTAATTTGGAAGTATTTCCTAAGTTTGAATGCGACAAATCAAAATGTCAAGTATGTGTGGAATCTAAGTTTGTTAAACATCCTTATAAGTCAGTTGAAAGGAATTCAAATCCTTTAGACTTAATTCACACAGATATTTGTGACATGAAGTCAATACCATCTCGCGGTGGCAAGAAGTATTTCATAACTTTTATTGACGATAGTACTCGATATTGCTATATTTACTTACTTAATAGTAAAGATGAAGCAATAGATGCATTCAAGCAATACAAAAGTGAAGTTGAAACGCAACTTAACAAGAAAATCAAAATGATAAGAAGTGATAGGGGTGGTGAATATGAATCTCCTTTTGAAGAAATATGTTTAGAATATTGGAATTATTCATCAAACAACGACCCCTTACACGCCCCAATCCAATGGGATTGCGGAAAGAAAAATCGTACATTAAAGGAGATGATGAATGCATTGTTGATAAGTTCTGGTTTGCCACAGAACTTGTGGGGGGAAGCCATTCTTACGGCTAATCGAATGTTAAATCGAGTGCTCCATAGTAAAATACAATCCATTCTATATGAAAAATGGAAAGGAAGGAAGCCCAACTTGAATTATTTTAAAGTGTGGGGGTGTTTGGCAAAAGTGCAAGTTCCTAAACCCAAACGGGTAAAAATAGGACCGAAAACCGTTGATTGTGTTTTCATAGGATATGCGACTAATAGTAAAGCATATCGATTTCTGGTACATAAATCAGAAAATCCCGACATTCATAATAATACGTTTATAGAATCAGATAATGCTGAGTTCTTTGAAAATATATATCCGTATAAAACAGAATGTGAGTCGATAGGTGAAGGATCTAACCGACCTCAGGAAGAAACAAAAGAAAGTACACTTAATCAGGAGGATCCAAGACGTAGTAAACGTCAAAGAACGTCTACTTCATTTGGACCAGATTTTGTGACTTTCTTATTGGAAAATGAGCCTCAAACATTTAAAGAAGCTATGTCTTCTTCGGAATCATTGTTTTGGAAAGAGGCAGTCAATAGTGAAATAGAATCCATATTGAACAACCATACGTGGGAATTGGTTGATCTTACTCCTGGAAATAAACTGTTGGGTTCTAAATGGATCTTTAAGAGTAAAATGAAAGATTATGGCACTATTGACAAATTTAAGGCAAGACTTGTGGTCAAAGAGTATAGACAACGAGAAGGTCTTGACTATTTCGATACATACTCTCCAGTTACAAGAATTACGTCCATAAGAACGTTGGTAGCGTTAGCTGCAGTTTATGGTCTTGAAATTCATCAAATGGATGTTAAGACGACCTTCTTAAATGGAGAGTTGGAGGAAGAAATCCACATGGAACAACCTGAAAGGTTTGTGGTTCCAGGTAAAGAAAAGAAGGTATGTAGACTTGTTAAATCTCTTTACGGACTAAAACAAGCACTCAAACAATGACATGCGAAATTTGACCAAACAATGTTGTCAAATGATTTAAAAATAAATGAATGTGATAAATGTGTATACATTAAAAGTGTTCCAAATCACATAGTCATTGTTTGCTTATATGTGGATGATATGCTGATAATGAGTAATGACATTGCCAATATAAATGCGACTAAGCGAATGCTAACTGGCAAGTTTGATATGAAAGACTTGGGAGTTGCTGATTTAATTCTGGGAATTAAGATCCATAAAACAAGGTCTGGCATTGTCACAATCTCACTATATTAAGACAGTACTAGAAAAATTCAAGCACTTGGGCTTTAAAGTTGCAAAGACTCCAATTGACGTGAATCTTGCATTAGCAAAGAACAAAGACCAAAGCATATCACAATTGGATTATGCTCGTGTGTTTGGATGCTTAATGTACATAATGAATTGTACACGACCAGATATAGCTTGTGCTATAAGTAAATTGAGTCGATATACGAGCAATCCAGGTTAATCTTATTGGATTGCCATGAAGCGAGTTTTGGGGTATTTAGTACATACCCAGGACTTTGCCTTGCACTATAGTAAATATCCTGCAGTCATTGAGGGATACTGTGATGCAAACTGGATCACCGGATCAACTGATTCCAAGTCCACAAGTGGATATATATTCACTATTGGTGGAGGAGCGGTATCTTGGAAGTCGTCCAAACAAACTTGTATTGCCCGCTCTACAATGGAGGCTGAGTTCATAGCCTTAGATAAAGACGGTGAAGAAGCTGAATGACTCCGGAATTTCTTGGAAGACATTCCATTTTGGCCTAAACCATTGGCACCAATATGCATATATTGCGATAGTCAAGCGGCAATTGGAAGGACTGGGAGCGTTATGTATAACGATAAATCTCGTCATATACGATGAAGACATAAAACCGTTAGGCAATTACTCTCTAGAGGAATTATCACGATTGACTATGTAAAGTCAAGTGATAATGTGTCGGATCCACTTACAAAAGGCCTAACTAGAGATGTAGTTGAGAAATCATCAAGGGGAATGGGACTATGGCCTAGAACAAGTCATAGTGGCGGTAACTCTACCTAGAAGACTGGAGATCCCAAGATCTAGGTTCAAGGAGATCAAACAAAGTCATTAAATGACGGTTCAACATTGTCAACTAAACTTTTGGTCCATTCCCGTGATGAGACAATGTTCAGTAACAAGGATAAAAAATTAAGGCTTTTTAATGATTTCTAAATTTGATACGAGGTATATCAAATAGTGTATCTACGGGATTCCATGTTTAGGAATCACCTATGTAAGTGTGAAGTGTTAGCCGCTTCAAGGAGAATTTTGCAAGGCCAATTCTCTATGCACTTATGAAACCAGGCGGTGTTCATGGCTGAAACGAACACAACAATGAGAACCAAAGACGGTTAAGGATTGGTTGTGTGACTTGTGGTTGTCTAGGTATACACCAAAGTTCGACGGTTCAAAGATATCAAATCTACCGATTGATCGAGTATATCCGACATAAGTTCACTACGGAAAGTTCAAAGGGAAACCTACTTATCCAGATGCAATTAATCCTTGCTTGCGAATCATACAGTTTTTCATGCATACTTCCGTGATATAGCCATTCCCCATTCATGTAGGGGATTGTTGGGATTTTAAGCTATTAATGCCTTATTAATGCTTAAAATAGGGTGAATGGGAAAATGAAATATTTGAGTAATATTTGAGTTTCCATCCTTGATTGTACCACATGGGAAGAGGAAAAAGTTTTTGATGGGTATATAAGCAATTTCTCTTCTTCTAGCTCATAAAGAGTTGAGAAGAAGGCAAGCCTCGCGTCGTCATCGCTCGCTCGCTCGCTTGGCTCGGCCTCGGCCTCGGCTTCGGATTTGGTCAAATGATCGATTGATAAATTCTTGGACCAAATTTATTTGTTAATAGTAAATATTAACAGAAATATTATTAAATATTTGGTTTAATAATAAAATATTAATATTAAAATAAATATTAATATTAAATCCATTTCAGTTATCCAATATTCAGTTTTCTATTTTTGTAACAAAAAATTAACTACCCTTCAATTTTCCCTCTTTATTGTTGAGTAAATAGCCAATTATATCATGGCATTTATTCTATGGCCGTTTTGCAAAAACAACCATTCTGAAGAGTTGCACCTCTTCAGATTTCAACCCAACTTTGGCTATATACAAGTCCATTCTCTCAGATTTTACATACTAATTTCTGAGTTCTCCTCCTTCCTTCTTCATATTTTTAACTTCAAAGAAATTAACAGTAAGTGTGATTTGCTATCGAACTTTGTGTTCGCTGAAACACTGGGGTTTGAAGTACCACTGCACCAGTGTGTAATTCGTTCTATCATGGGAGAAAATAATCCATAACCTTGGGTACTGGGAGGGGATTAAATTCCTTAAGGAAACACTGTGAATTCAATGTGCTCGAATTAGTTTTGTTATTTCATTTACATTTATGTATATGTTATTTTGTTTTTTTCAGAATTGTTTTACAAATACAGATTACTAACTGTTAGTAAGCATGAATAGATTTTGATTGTACCCTCGGCAATCTTATTATTAAAAAAAATCAATTCTTTGGCAAACTTCATTTTGCAAAAAGATTGGATCTTTGGCCTGCAAAAAGATTGGAATTTAATTAGTTAGGGGTTGGCTATGTGTTTGAGAAACATGCCATTAGATTTTGTCCGAACATTTGGAATTACATGTAATTATCACTTTGATTGCTGAATTTAATCACGTGAGCTTATTTCAAGTTGAGATAAGTTGGGAAATGTTATTTTTCTCTACAATGTAATCACGTGAGCTTTTTTTCTTTTTGTTCGACGAAGCTATTCCCCATAATGTATTGTTGCTTGCAGAGAAAATTAAATGTGAGCTTCAATTTGCTTGGAGGATTAATCTAAATGCTATTAAGATGTAAGAAAACTACGTTAGTGGGTTGGCCATTCATAGGTAGTCCCAGCAACCTTACCCAAACTCAGTTTCTTTCAACTTCGCCTGGTAGGGCTCCACCATTCAAGCTTCCACTTCGTTTTCCTCCAACTATCTTCCTTGATGGAAGTTCAAACAGAAATTAATGATCGTTCATCTCAAACACATTGACCCGGCCCACATGCTTATTTCCATGAGTTATAGGCCCATCGCCGGACATCGTTCAAAGTGGAGTTTCCTGAAAAGAAGCCTGAAATTTCCCGGCAAGGCATCTACCCCATAGATCTTTGTCTGACACAGTTTGTGCGACCAGGGGCGAATATTATTGAGCCGTACTTGTGATCGGCGAAACATTAATGCTGATAGTAATTTGTCTCGTTAAATTCCTGCTATGTTCAACCCAATCAAACCATTTCTCCACCCCCGAGCATCTACTTGTGACGTCATTTGATTTATCCGTGATAAAGCACGGGAGAAAATATTATTGATTAATATTATATGTTACAATAAGCCCTATTTATATGTATACATAACACATAACATACTCCTATTACATAAGGGACTAAGACTAATAACATACATTCACGTAACTATTCTAACACTCCCCCTCAAGCTGGTGTATATAAATCATATGTGCCGAGCGTGTTACATATGTAGTTAATACGAGGACCAGTGAGGAACTTTGTGAAAGTATCTGCAAGCTGATCATTCGACTTCACAAACTTTGTAGCAGTATCTCCCGAGAGTATCTTTTCTCTAACAAAGTGACAATCAATCTCAATGTGTTTAATTCTCTCATGGAACACTGGATTTGACGCAATATGAAGAGCAACTTGATTATCACACACAAGTCCCATATGACTAATCTCACCAAATTTCAACTCTCTGAGCAACTGTTTGATCCAAATTAGCTCACATGTCGCCATAGTCATTTCTCGATATTCTGCTTCTGCACTAGACCGAGCAACCACATTATGTTTCTTGCTCTTCCAATACACCAAATTTCCTCCTACTAAGACACAATATCCAGACGTGGAATGTCTATCAAAAGGTGATCATGCCCAATCAACATCTGAGTATCCAACGATTTGCTCATCGCCTCGATCCTCAAACAATAAGCCTTTGCCTGGAGCTGATTTTATATACCGAAGAATACAGACAATTGCATCCCAATGACTATCACATGGAGAATTCATAAACTGACTCACAACACTCACAAGAAAGGAAATGCCAGGTCTAGTCACTGTGAGGTAATTTAATTTACCAACCAACCGCCTATATCTTGCATGATCGCTAAGAGGATCCCCCTGTCCTAGCAGAACTTAAGAATTCAGATCCATCGGAGTATCAGAAGGTCTACAACCTGTCATTCATGTCTCCTCAAGAATATCTAAGGCATACTTCCGTTGTGAGATTACAATACCTGAGCTAGACTGAGCGACCTCAATACCCAGAAAATACTTTAAACTGCCAAGATCCTTAGTCTGAAAGTGCTGAAAGATATGCTGCTTCAACTTACTAATACCATCCTGATCATTGCCGAGAATAACAATATCGTCAACATAAACGAGCAGATAAATACAGAGATTTGAAGTACAATGTCGATAAAATATAGAGTGATCAGCTTCATTACGAGTCATGCCAAACTCCTGAATAACTGTGCTGAACTTACCAAACCAGACTCGAGGAGACTACTTTAGACCATAGAGGGACCGACACAACAAATATACAAGGCCACTAGACTCCCCTTGAACAACAAAACCAGGTGGTTTCTCCATATAAATGTAACGACCGACGCGGTCGTTTTGATTTCTAGAACCTTGTTCCCCTAAATAAGACTTCCCGCACTTGCTTTTACTGATTTATGACTTGCGGGGATGGTTGGTTCGGGATTTGGAAGATTCTGGGTTGGAATTGGAACACTTAGTTCCTTAAGGTTGGCCTTAAAGGCCAAGTTTGACTTCGGTCAACATTTCTAGTAAACGACCTCAGAATCGGGATTTGAATAGTTTAATAGGTTCGTATGATAATAATGGACTTGGGCGTATGTTCGGAACGAGTTTTGGATGACCCAGGAGCGTTTCGGCGTCAAATAGTGAAATATGATTCTTGAAGTTCAAAAATTGAGGTTTGGAACGTGTTTTGGTGTTATCGAGGTCCGAACGGAATTTCGAGACCGGGAATCGTAATGTCACTTGTGACTTGCACGCAAAATTTGGTATCATTGAGAGTAGTATAAGTATTGTTCGGCGTGTTGGAAGTGAATTTAAGAACTCAAAGTTTATAAGTTGAATTTAGTTGGTTTTGGGGTATGATTCTTAGATTTAATATTGTTTCGGGCGTTCCAAAGGTTCGAGCGAGTACGTTTTATGATTTAGAACTTGTTGGTATGTTTGGACGGGGCCTCAGGGGCCCGAATGTCATTCAGACGTCACGCGAGGCAAGTGTAAGCTCTAAAGGAGCTGTTGGTGCACCAGATCTGGTGCGACCCCACCTGCGGTTGGACAGCCGCAGGTGCGAGATCGCAGAAGCGGTCCAAGCCTCGCAGATGCGGCCTTTGAGCGGATGCCCAGGTTCCGCAGATGCAGACCTTCCCTCGCAGAAGCGAGACCGCAGATGCGGTCCCCTAACCGCAGGTGCGGAAATCGCTGAAGGCAATGCCTTCATTTAATACGGTTCATTCATTTCTTGGGAGATTTGGGAGCTTCCAAAGAGGGGATTTCGACTTAGAATCTTGAGGTAAGTTATTTCCTACTTAATGTGAGTTTAATATTTTGTTTTTGGTAGATTAACACACAAGATTGGTGAAAATTATGGGTTTAGAGTAAAACCTAGGTTTTTTGTAAAAACAAGATTTAACCACGAAATTTGTTATGGAATCTAGTAAAAATCATATATTATTGATACTTAAGTTATGAGTAACAACTTCCCTTAAGAATTTCCGAAATCCGAGCACGTGGGCCCGGGGGTGAATTTTTAGGAATCTTGCAACTAGATTGGGTAATCATATAAATGGGGAAATTATGGATTTTTGAGCATAGATTGATTAGTTTATGTAATGTTTGATTAGTTTCGAGTTGTTGGGCGACGAATTTGGAGATTCAGGTGCATTCTTGAATCGAGAAGTAGGCTTGATACGAGGTAAGTCTCCTTTCTAACTGTGTAAGAGGGAATTGTCCACCATAGGTGAAATGATTAACTACGTGCTACTATTTGTGGGGGCTACGTACGCACGAGGTGACGAGAGTCCGTGCGTAGATTCTATTATACTTATCTTCGGGTAGTCTAGGACCAATAGCATGCCTTACTTGCCGTATTTGTAATTTTACTGATAAATCTAAAATGCTTAAATCATATCGAATTTGGCAAATGAATTTCTAAAAAAGATTAAACCCCATCTTCTTGACCATTAAAGGAGGAATTGTCATTTCCTCGAGAAATTTCTTTCCTAACGAAGCCTGGATTGACTGTTTGAATGTGTGTATCTATGAGTACCCGCGTCGCATGTATGATTCGCGAGTGGGGTAACTCTATTATTTACCTTTGACCGCGTCGCACGTATGATCCGCGAGCGGGGGTAATAGATGTATCTATGGTTCGTGCCGTTCGATCCTTCGGCAGTGCACATTTATTATTTTATTGGATCGGTCCGTACGTCCTCGACATATTATGCGCATGTTATCTGCTTGGAAATTTCTGTGATTTTTAAACCGTTTAAATGCCCTGGAATATAAATTATCAACCTGATTGATAGAAATTGACACATAAATACCATTATGGAAAAACTTGTTATTTCTTGTCATTATTTGTTATTCATCCTTGATATTCATGATTAGCTATTTATTTAAATATAATGTTTGGCCTAGTAAGTGTCAAGTCGATTTCTCGTCACTACTTCTTCGAGATTAGACTGGATACTTACTGGGTACATAATGTTTATGTACTCAGGCTACGCTTCTGTACTTAATTGTACATGTTCTGAGGCAGATGCATCTGGTTATCAGTTCGGAGCATGTTTTTGACTTCCCGTGATCCGAGATTCCACGGTGAGTTGCTTCCTTGATGCCGTTCACCAGCACGTTGGAGTCTTTCCTTTTGTTATTTTGTTTATTTCATTTCAGACTGTAGGATAGACGTATTCTTTTGATTCCTTCTACTAGATGTCTGTATAGTTGTGACACTAGTTCCTGGCACACACATTGGTAGACTATTCTTTTGGAAGTGTAATTATTTAAATTTGATTTCTTTGATCATTGCAATTAAATTTGTTTGAGATTTGTTATTTTCACATGCTTAGTGATCGCAACTTAAGTATTATTGTTGGAAAGGGTTTTATAAAAATAAATTGGACTCACTAGATTAATTATGTCGGCTTGCCTAACATCGTTGTTGGGCGCCATCGCGACCTAGATTAGAATCTGGGTCGTGACAATAAATCTCATCCTCAAGGTCACCGTGAAGAAAAGCATTCTTAATGTCCAACTGATAAAGAGGCCAATGGCGAACAACAACCATGGATAGAAAAAGGCGTACTGATGCTATTTTAGCCACGGGAGAGAAAGTATCATTGTAATCGAGTCCAAGTATCTGAGTATACCCTTTGGCAACAAGACGAGCCTTAAGTTGATCGATCAACCTGTCCATCTGGACCATCTTTGACTGCATACACCCAACGACAACCAACAGTCGATTTACCCGAAGGAAGAGGGACAAGCTCCCAAGTACCACTCATATGTAAAGCAGACATCTCGTTAATCATAGCATGTCGTCACCCGGGATAAGACAATGCTTCACTTGTAGACTTAGGGATGGAAACAAAGGACAAATATGACACAAATGCACAATGGGATGATGACAGACGATGGTAACTTAAACCGACATAAAGAGGATTAGGATTAAGTGGGGACCGTATACCTTTTCGTAGTGCAAACGGTTGATCAAGAGAAGACAAGTCTGCAATATTAGCAGGGTCAGGTGTAGGACGTGAATCAGCTGGGCCTGTTGCTGGATGCGGACGACGATGATAAGTCAGGAGTGGTGGAGTTGTAGAAGGTTGAACTGGACTAGGTGGTGGCACCAGAGCTATAGTTGGTGAAACTGGACTCGGTGGTGGCATTGGATCTATAGGTGGTGGAGATGTAACTGGAGCTGTAGGTGGTGGAGCTGCAACTGGAGCTATGGAGGAATATGAATGGGAGATAGTGACCGAATCTCCAAAAGACGGAACTGGTAGCACCTCAGAAATATCAAAGTGATTAACTGGACATGTGAAGTACGATTGGGTTTCAAAGAAGGAAACATCAACAGACATAAGAAACCGCTGGAGGTCAGGAGAATAACATCGATACCCCTTTTGCGTTCTCGAGTAACCCAGAAATATGAACTTAAGAGCACGAGGATCTAACTTATCTTTCTGGAGTAAGGTCATGAACAAACACGTACTCCCAAAGACACGGGGTGGAAGAGAGAACAAAGGTAAGTGGGTAAACAGGACAGAGAATGGAACTTGATTCTGGATAGCTGAAGACGGCATACGATTAATAAGATATCATGATGTAAGAACTGCATTCTCCCCCAAAAATGCAGCGGAACATGAGATAGTATGAGTAGGGTACGAGCAGTTTCAATAAGATGTCTATTCTTTCTTTCAGCTACCCTATTGTGTTGGGATGTGTACAGACAAGATCTTTGATGAGTAATCCCATGGGAGTTCATAAACTGCTTAAATGGGGAAGACAAATACTCTAGGGCATTATCACTACGAAATGTGCGGATAGAAACCCCAAATTGATTTGAATTTCAACGTGGAAGGTCTGGAAAACAGAAAACAACTCAAATCGATTTTTCATAAAAAATATCCAAGTGCACCTAGAATAATCATCAATGAAACTGACAAAGTAGCGGAATCCCAAGGTAGAACTGACCCGACTAGGACCCCAAACATCTGAATGGACTACAGTAAAAGCTGACTCTACTCGATTATCAAGATGGCGCGGGAAATGAGAGCGGGTATGCTTACCGAGCTGACATGACTCACACTCTAGAGTGGACAATTGAGATAAGCCAGGTACCATTTTCTGAAGTTTTGAAAAATTGGGATGTCTCAACTGTTTATGTAATAAATTTGGAGAATCAGTAACATGATAAGTTATTGAGGGAAGACAAGATGCGAGTCCATGTGATTTTGCAAGGATAAGGTAATAAAGTCCATCTAATTCACGTCCGGTACCAATGATCTGCCTTGTACTGTGTACTACGTTCCTGTATAAAAACAAGGTCATCAAGAAATAAAAAGGCATATTTAAGTGATTTGTCTAAGCGACTAACAACTATGAGATTAAAAGGACTACCAGGAACATAAAGAACTGAGTCTAAAGGTAAGGAAGGAAATGGACTTGCTTGACCTATTGATGTTGCCATGGTTTGAGACCTATTAGTCATTGTGACTGTTAGAAGAGATTGAGAATATGAAATAGTAGTGAAAAGAGATTTGTTACCAGAAATATGATCAGATGCACCTGAATCAATGACCCAAGACTCAGAAGTCGAAGATTGGGAGACACAAGTCATGCTACTATTTGTTGGAACAACGGAGGCTAATCCTGAAGATGTCTGTTTACGTGCTTTGTACTAAAAGAACTCAATACAATCCGGTAAATAAACCATCTGGATTTGATTCAATGCATTGAGTCCAACGGCTTGTGAGTTAAAAGCTTCAGATACAAATGCCATTATAATGTTTCACCGGAAAAAAAGAAGTTTTTCTACAAATTATTGTTTACGCCGGAAAAATCATTATTCACGCCGGAAAAGTATAAAAGTAGTCAGAATTTGATTTAAATTGGATAGATAGGCACGGAATTGTAAGGGGAACAAGCTGTCCTGAAGAGTCGTCGCCAAAAAAGGCGGGAAGGTGTTATATGCGTCGGCGCGTGTGCTCACGCGAGTGAGCTTCTGGTGGCGCGTGGGAGCGTGTGAGGAGGCTGCTGCCGGAGATTTTTACTGGGGTTTGGTCGCCAGACAGTGGTGACTTTTGTGGTAGTGTTGGATTTTGCACATCACTAATATAAACAACGCAGAGCAAACTACCTTGAAAAAGTTGCCGGAAAAAGGCTTCCGGTAACTTATTTTTCTTCTCGGAATTGCTGGAATTTATGCACAGCGATAAATCTCTAACGATTGCTGCGATATCATGTGAGAAAGCACGGAATAAAATATTATTGATTAATATTCTATGTTACAATATGCCCTATTTATATTTATACATAACACATTACCTAGTCCTATTACATAAAAGACTAGGACTAATTACATACATTCACATAACTATTCTAACACTTTCTTCGTCTATGTTCTAAACAAGCATTAATTTGTTGAAAATAACTGAATACTGGAGTAAATTCTGTCTAAATTGTCGGATTTCCCCCCTAAAAAAGTGGTTGAGGAAAAGGAAGGCTAGGGAAAGGTGTCTGGGAGCATACTTCTTGGACTATTCAAATAATAATTTTTTTTTTCTCTGAACCAAAGCACAATATCATCAAACTAAACATCAACAAAGTATTTGTATATCATACTCAAGAATTCATATTCATCGAACTGCAAGAAACTAAAGTGCACTCAAAGGCAGTCAATAAGACCTGCACAAGCAGGACCTCTAAAGGTATGCTCACCCTAAAGTGCTGAAAACTAGACTCCCACAAAATTATGCAAAGTTAAGATTGACTATATAAAGGAATAGAGAAAACTACTAGTTATGCACCGGTATACTGAAAACTCCTAGATAATTAATGCTAAAGACAACATTTTCTTTCTCTTTTTCAATTGCTAGTAGCTAACCCAAGTTTCTTACTCTGTGATATCCCTCTGCCTCCATTTACTCTTGTGCTTTAATGCCTTGGCCTCTTGTGCTTCTGTTCTTCCTCCTCGTCCTCTTCCTCTTCGTCTTCCAAGTCCCCTTCCCTGTCCTCGACCTTTTCCTCTTCATCTTCACCATCCCCTTTCCTTTCCCTTCCTCTTCCCCTTCCCCTTCCTTGTTGTCGTCGTCTTCCAAGTCCCATTCTCCTTACCCGTCCTCTTCCTCCTCCTCGTCGTCTTCCGAGTCCCATTCTCCTTCCCCTTCCTCTTCCCAGTCTCATATCATCACCTCTCTTTCTTCCTTTCCCTCCCCCCCTCCCACTTCTGGTTGCATTTCATATTTAAGTACACATACCTCTTCTGATGATGGCTTCTTCCCAAATTTGTAAAAGATGAGCATTGTTGTTTTCCATTTGGCTTGTCAAAAAGAAAGTATCTCCACTCCCTGAAAGAATTTTTTTTGAGAGCATGTATATATATATATTTATGTGTGTGTGTGAGTATCCAAAAGTCAAATCAAATATTTTTTTTCTTATAACCATGGTGTCTGGTCCAACTTACTCGCACCTCAACTAATTCCGCAGGGTACCTACTACCTCCCGTAAGTATATGTAGCGAGTAACAATCAAACCAAATAATCAGTGCCGGCTCAAGGGGGAAGCCATTTAAGCAATTGCTTTAGGCTCCTCTAGAATTGAAGGCCCCAATTTTTTAAAATTGTATAGTATTACATATTATAAAATTATTAATAAAAGATACTAGTTAAATTTTATATATTTTGGTTATTCAAATGAATAACTTGAGTTAATGAATATGTAATATAGGAAAATAAATAATTCGATGACGACTTTGATCATTAAGAATGTAGTCCCTTGTAGTATCTTAGAGTTTATTATTTCTTATAAAGAATGGATTATGCTATTTGTCTTTTCGAAATAGACTTTAACTATTTTAAATGTATGAAATTATATTGACATCTATCTATGGTACACAATTGAGATTATTATATTATGAGAATTTATAAAAATATTACTTTATCTTAATCGTCATTATTATTTCTTATAAAATATTTGCAGGTCTTAGTGAGTAGAATTACCAAATATTTGAAATGCTAAAAGCTAGTGGTAAATGAATGAATGATCAAAATACGTGCAAGATGGACGGTATACAGTCATTACAAAAAATAAAAAATAAAAAAAATAAATTAAATTTTCTTATATAAATTTAAGGCCTCTGATTGAGGTTTGGCTTTAGGCCACCAACATCGTTGAGCCGCCCCTGCAAATACCTAATCAATCTATACTTCTTAGTTCTTAGGGGTGGTAATATTTCCAATTCAAACTAATTCAGGGGTAAAATAGTCTTGAGCTTATGGGTTTTTCCTCTGACATGTCCTGACGATAGAGCATATGCATTGTTGATTGTAGACGTGCCACATGCTGCAACATTCAGTGTTAGTATTGTGTTTGATACTCATTTTTTCGTAATTGTATTAAAGAGAACATTACTTTTTTCCAATGTATTTCTCTACGAAAGCCGTTAACACTTTTACGCAACGCAACAACAAAATTAGCACCCTGCAGAAAAGGTTAGAAAATTGTGAGAACCAATAGTGAAATAAAAATTCAAATGACAGAGAAACATTATCACTGACATCTGGCTCCGCTTCTAAATCGTCTCCAATAATTCCATAGAAAGTATGTGGGTCAACTTGCGTGACTGTATCCTCATCCACGACGCCAAGTAAAAGCAACATTGTTAATAGAAAATTTACTAAAGGAAGCAAGAATCAAAGAGTAACTATGGTGATATAAGTATCACCCGGGCTAACCTAAGGTCCAGAAGGGACATCTGGAAGGCCACCTCGAAGGGAGTGCCTATGAGCACTCTCTTATCAGTTACTTGAACTAACAAAAGGAAGGGGAAAGATAATTTTATTCATGAAGACTTGACCCGTTCCTAGCTAATTCAAATTGGATAAAATTATTTCAAGATTTGACAATATTACACAGTGATCGCTGCCCTCCTTAAGCTGCAAGGGTGTGTTCAATCTAAGCTCAGCTTATTTAAGTTAGAAACCATGTGATGAACCATCCTACCTTCATCAGTGCCTTTCTATCAAGATTTAAATTGTTTTATGTTCAATCTAAACTCTAATTTATTCTAGTTTGAAACCATGTGGATGAATGATATACTTGATATCTTTATCAGGATAAGCGTCCCTCAGGATGGTTAACATCATGATCGTCTTGTCATGCCTACAAATAAGATTGTTAAAGATATGTAATTTTATGAATAAATATATAAAAAATGAACTTTAATAGAAATTTGTTAATCACCTTATCTCATTGCGGCCCTAAATAATAATAATAATAATAATAATAATAATAATAATAATAATAATAATAATACATTTTGTAATCTGTTCCTAGAGGGAAAAATACTCTGACCACTCTAGATTTTCCTGATAGCTCATCTCCTACCCAGCCATCGTAACATGGAAAATTTTCCCTCCAATCCCACCGGAGTCTCCAGATGATAACCCTATGCAAGTGTATACAGAGAACCCCTATAACCCATCCTTTAAAGAGAAACTCCTAACAGACAACACTACAAAACCAATCCAAATGGGCATGTAAACACAGTATAACACCATAAATGAGGAATGGCATACCAATACCCAAAAAATAAGCTTGTTGAACTATGGAAGCCAACAAAAAACAAGCTACATGGAGATAAAAATCCTAAACGAAACAAAATATGCAATAGTTTTAAGCCTTAACTAACATGGAAAAACGACTCCTCATCCCATCAAACATGAAATTTTCATTCGGGAAAATGGAAAGGGGATAATGAAGAATGCACCACCACATCAAACTCTTTTAATGGATTACATAATCTGGAATGTAAGAGGTGCTAATGACGGGGAATTTAATGTGCATTGTAGGGATATGTTAGCCTTGCACAAACTAGCTATGTCTGTGTTACATGAAACCAGGATGACTGGCCACTGGTGGAGGATCTAGACTACTTCAGTCATATTGAGGTTCCTGCTTTAGGAGGAAGATCAAGAGGCATGGTAGTAATGGGGAAAACTGATCTGATTCTGGATGACATTTGTATTGCTGGTCAGGAAATACGAGTGATGGTAAAGGTATATTCTAGCCCTACCCTTGGCTAATCAGGACTATATATGCTAGCAATTACTTTACAATAGAAAATTATTAAGAGGTGAAAAATTTTGCTAACAATTTTAATGGTAGCTGGCTGGTCGGGGGTGATTTTAATGAAGTTTTGAAAGCTAACGATAAATATGGAAGGAACCATATCAATAATTGGTGGTGCATAATAAGGGGTCGATAGGGTTGGTGGTGCATAATAGGGATACTGAGATCTAGGAGGAGCTAGAATACCGATGGCTGCTCGAAGAGCTGAATGTACATGGCGACTCAAAAAAACCCTACCATAGTGTGCTGCTGGTGCACGAGCTCCTGAGAAATGACCAGTCTCTCGAGACCTCTTGGCCTCTCTCTCCTCCCTGTCCCGAGCAAACATGCCCTGTACCCTCCTGGAAATACTCACTGCCTATTGATAGGTGATATCCATCTCCAACTCTCTGGCCATACTGGTCCGAATACTGGGATGGGGCCCCTCAATGAAGCGACGAACCCTCTCTCTGACAGTGGCAACAAATCCGGTGCATGACGAGCTAACTCACTAAAATGGAATGCATACTCTAACACTGTCATAGCACCCTAGGTGGGTGGTACTTCTTGTACCTCTCAAGTATGAGCTGCTATGCTTCAGAAGCAACTACCCTGCCCTCATGCTGAACTGGAACCACAAGGGGTATAGGAATATACTCTGGGTCCTGATCAACCTGGACCCTCTGCTCAGGAGTGTAGGATGCGGGAGTCTGTTCCCCTTCCCCGTCCTAAGATGTTGCTGGAGCTATCGGAAGTAGCCCAGCTTGAGTCAGAGTGCTGAATATGCTCATGAACTGAGCCAAAGTCTCCTGGAGGGCTGGAGTAGCAATAGGAATGTCCGGTGGCGGTCCTCCAACTGGAGCTGCTGGGGGATCCTGTGTAGCAGCTCTCCCAGGGGCTCGGGATACACCGCGTGCTCGTCCTCTACCCCGAACCCTGCCTCTGGCGGCTTTGACAGGGGGCTCGGGTGCCTGGTTTTTGGTCCTCCCTGTACGGGTCCTCACCATCTGTGAGAAAGAATAGAATAGAGTTTTAGAACTTTGATGTCAATAACTCACACCACAAGGAAATCAAAGGAATATGATTGTTCTTAACAGTTACATAGCCTCCCGAAGATAGATACAGACGTCTCCGCACCGATCCGCGAGGCTCAAATAAACCGACTTGGGAATCGTGACTCCTATGAACCTATAGCTCTGATCCCAACTTAGTCACAACCCAATTTACCCTCTGGAAGGTATCATGACGGCACCTAGTCTCTACGACTAGGTAAGCCTAATATTTACGGGAAAACTTTAAGAGAAAACACAATAAATAAGGGAATAAAGGCATAATCTAAATGTCAAAACGGTGTCGCTCGGCATATACAAAAAATATACTTCCAATGACCCGGAATGTCACTAAGTCACAAGCTTCCATAAACTACAGTAGCTATAAACAAATGTCTTAAAATACAACAGAAGACTCTAAACGAGGGAGTAGAAGGGGACTCTGGGGATTCTGCGGACGCGGGCATAAATACCTTGAAGTCTCCTAGAAAAAAAAAACACGTACTATCCTTGAGGATGATAGCTCGTACCTGGATATGCACACGAAAAATATGTGCAGGAAAGGGCATGAGTACACCACAATGGTACCCAGCAAGTGCCAAGCCTAACCCCGGTCAAGTAGTGACGAGTTCAGGTTAAGGCCCTAGTGGAATAGAAATAATAAATTAAACAATGAAAGATATAAGTAAATTTTTTGGTAAATAGTTAAAGAAAATTCTTGAAAACTTAACAGTCAAGGGAGCCCTCGGCTCGGAACAAGGAAATCACAATGTGAAATCTCTTGGGATACCGTCCCGTAGTTCCAAACGATTATGCAGTACAAAGGGATCTCCCGGAATACATCCGTAGTCCCAAAATATATATGCAGTATAAGGGGATCTCCCGGAATATGTTTGTAGTCCCAATTTAAATATGCAATACATGGGGATCTCCCAGAATACGTCCGTAGTCCCAATTTAAATATGAAACGCGAGATGAAATGACAAGTATGACATCGAATTAAGAAGTTTACACTAATCACAAATAAGGATATAAGGGTTTAACTAAGTATGGCGCACAAAATGTAAAATAGGCAATTAAAACATATAAGCATGCTTTTCTAGTCTAAGTTAAACAATTAAACATATAGTTGCAATTTAATAAGAGAGACAATTTATGAATTAAATATGAAAAGCGGGAGTTTTTTTGCAATAATAGCTCGTGTACGTACTCGTTACCTCATGTACATGGTGCTCACACATAAAATAATATCAGATATCCTAAGGGAAAAGTCCCCATCACAAGGTTAGGCAAGACACTTACCTCAACCGCTCAATTCAACTTGATATTACGTTCTTTCCTCGAGTATCCAACTCCGAATGTCCCGAATCTATTCAAATAAATTGCATAATGTCAATATAACTACAAGTAACTAGTTTAACTAATTAATTCGAAGCTAGAACGCGAAATTAGAAATAACACCCAAAAAGTCTTCCTAGGCCCACGTCTCGGAATTGGGTAAAAATTATAAATTATGAACACCTCACTCACAAGTTCACTCGAACAAAAATCATCTAAATCCAACGTCAAATTCCCATTCAAATCTCATATTTTCTATTTGTGAACCCTTTTCCCCCAAATTCAAAACTTTTACCCTTAATTTCCTTAATTAGATGAGGAAAACAACAATAGATTATCGTATTATGATCAAAGTAGATTTAGAATTCATTACCCAATGATTCTCCTTCAAAAACCCTTGAGAAATTGTCTCCCACCGAGCTCCAAATCGAGTTTTGAGTTATGAACAAAAAGCCCTTGATTCTGCCCACTTGAACCCAGCGATTTCCGCATCTGCGGTCCCGCACCTACGGACAATCCATCGCAGGTGCGAAGTCCACTTATTGGGCTAGGTCCGCACTTGCGACCCTTGGGCCGCTTCTGCGGAAGAATAGCCGCACTTGCGACCCTTGGGCCGCTTCTGCGGAAGAATAGCCGCACCTGCGACTCCTCAAGCGCACCTGCGGAGGGGACCTGCGGCCTCCCCTCCGTAGGTGCGAAACACCAGAACCAGCAACACCAGATTTTTCCTAAGTCCAAATTTCTTCCCATTAAGCATCTGAAACACACCCGAGGCCCCTGAGACCTTAACCAAACATACCAACCAGTATTATAACATCATTCAAACTTAGTCGAGCCTTCAAACCACATCGAATAACACCAAAAACATGAATTAAGCACGGATTCAAGCCTAAGAACTTAGCATTTTTCCAAATTCTACAAACGATGCTGAAACACGTCAAACCTAGTCCGAATGACCTCAAATTTGACACATAGGTCAAAAATGACACTACGAACCTACAACCACTTCCAGAATTCCATTTTGAGCTCGATATAAAAATTTCTCCTATTGGCCGAAATCGCCAAAAATCTAACTTTCGCCAATTCAAGCCTAAATCTACTACAATCCTCCAAAACACATTATGCCCGCGCTCCTAACCACAAAATCACTCAACGGAGCTAACAGAGTCGACCAAATTTCATTCCGGATCCGTCTTCACACATTTCCGACTACGCTCCAAATTCTAAGGCTTAAACTCACATCTAGGGACTAAGTGTCCCAAAACTCTCCGAATTCCATAACCAATCACTACGACAAGTCCCGATAGTATAAACAAACGTGGGGAAAATAGCTATTAGGGGAACAGGACTCTAACTCTCAAAATGAACGGCCGGGTCGTTACATTCTCATCCTTTTAAAATAATCGTTTGTCCTCAAACGAGTATAATTACATACCTGAAGCTGTGAAAAGATGAGGGTACTGGCTGCGCATAACCTTCTCAGTGTCCCAAGTCGCCTCCTCGACCGGTTGACCCTTCACTAGACCTTTACTGATGTAATATTCTTTGATCTGAGCTTTCAGACCTTCCTGTCCAAAATGTCTACTGGCTCCTCCACATATGATAGATTCTTGTCCAATTGGACAGAGCTGAAATCCAATACATGAGCCGGATCACCGTGATACTTCCGGATTATAAAGACGTGGAATACCGGACGAACCCCTGCTAGGCTGGGAGGCAAGGCAAGCTCATAAGCAACCTCCCCAACGCTCTGCAATATCTCATAAGGATCAATGATATCAGGCTCAACTTTCCCTTCTTCCCGAACCTCATGACGCCCTTCATAGGAGATACCTGAAGCAAGACCCGCTCACCAACCATAAATGCCAAATCACGAACCTTCTGGCCCGCATAACTCTTCTGTCTGGACTGGGTTGGGCGAAGTCTCTCCTGAATTACCTTCACCTTATCCAGGGCATCCTGGACCAAATCTGTACCCAACAATCGGGCCTCGCCCGACTCAAACCATCCCACTGGGGACCGGCATCGCCTACCGTACAAAGCCTCATACGGTGCCATCTGAATGCTGGACTGGTAACTGTTGTTGTAAGCAAACTCTGCAAGTGGAAAGTATTGGTACCACGACCCTCCGAACTCCATCACATAGGCACGGAGCATATCCTCAAGAATCTGAATCGTGCGCTCGGATTGTCTGTCCGTCTGATGGTGAAAGGATGTGCTCAACTCCACCCTAATGCCCAAGTCCTGCTGCACGGCTCTCCAAAACCGTGATGTGAACTGTGTACCCGTGTCTGAAATGATGGATACTGGAATACCGTGAAGGCGGACAATATCCCTGATATAAATCTCATCCAACCTCTCTGAAGAGTATGTAGTCAACATTGGAATGAAATGAACTGACTTGGTCAGCCGATCCACGATCACCCAAATAGCATCGAACTTTCTCAAAGTTCGAGGAAGTCACCACAAAGTCCATGGTGATCCGTTCACACTTCCACTTTGGGATCTCTAACCTCTGAAGCAGTACTTCCGGTCTCTGATGTTCATATTTAACTTGCTAACAGTTGAGACACTTGGCGACAAACCCAACTATATCATTTTTCATCCTTCTCCACCAATAGTGTTGTCTCAAATCCTAGTATATTTTTGCGACATCCGAATGAATGAAGTACCGTGAGCTATGGGCCTCCTCGAGAATCAACTCCCGAAGCTCATCCACATTGGGCACATAGATCCGACCCTGCATCCTCATCACACCAACATCACCTATAGTCACATATCTGGAATCACCTCGCTAGACCCTGTTCTGAAGAACCAGAAGGTGGGGATCATCATACTGACGCTCTATGATGCGGTCATAAAGAGAAGACCAAGAAACCACACAAGATAATACCCGACTAGGCTCTGAAATATCCAATCTCACGAACTGACTCTAAGGCCTGAAAATCCAAGGCTAGGGGCCTCTCAACTGCCGAAAGATATGCCAAACTCCCCAAACTCCAAACTCTCCGCCCGACAACTCAAGGCGTCGACCACTACATTGGCCTTCCCCGGGTGGTATAATATAGTGATTTGAGAGTCTTTCAGTAGCTCCAACCACCTCCGCTGACGCAGATTAAGGTTCTTCTGCCTGAACAAGTGCTGTAAACTCTGGTGATCAGTGTAAATCTCACACGGAACATCGTACAAATAATGACGTCAGATCTTCAGGGCATGAACAATAGCTGCCAACTCAAGGTCATGAACCGAATAATTCTTCTCATACACCTTCAACTTTATAGACGCGTAGTCAATCACCCTCCCGTCCTGCATCAATACCGCTCCAAGGCCAATCCTCGAGGCATCACAATAGACAGTGTAAGACCCCGTAGGCAATACTAACACTGGAGCTGTGGTCAAAGCTATCTTGAGCTTCTGAAATCTCTCCTCACACTCCTCAGTCCACCTGAACGGAGCACCCTTCTGGGTAAGTCTGGTCATAGGTGCTGCAATAGATGAAAATCCCTCTACGAAGCGACGGTAGTACCCTGCCAAACCAAGGAAACTGCGGATCTCCGTAGCTGATGACGTTCTAGGCCAACTTTTCACTGCCTCCACCTTCTTCGAATCCACCTTGATCCCATTACAAGACACTACATGGACCAAGAATGCCACTGAATCAAGCGAGAACTCACACTTTGAAAATTTTGCATACAACTTCTTCTCCCTCAAAGTCTGAAGCACGGTCCTCAAGTGCTGCTCATGATCGTCCCGAGACCAGGAATATACCAGGATGTCATCAATAAACATAATGACGAAGGAATCAAGATAAGGCTAGAACAAACTGTGCATAAAATGCATAAAAGGCTGTTGGGGCATTGGTCAACCCAAATGACATGACAAGAAACTCATAGTGACCATATCTGGTCCTGAAGGCAGTCTTCGGGATGTCCGGCTCCCGAATCTTCTACTGATGATAGCCATAACACAAGTCAATCTTGGAAAATACCTTGACACCATGTAACTGATAAAATAAATCATCGATGCGAGGCAAAGGATACTTGTTCTTTAATGTAACCTTGTTCAATTATCGATAATCAATACACATACGCATAGAACCATCCTTTTTCTTCAAAAATAAGACCGGATCACCCCAAGATGATACACTAGGCCTGATGAAACCCTTATCAAGCAACTCCTGCAATTGCTACTTCAACTCCTTCAACTCGGGAGGAGCCATGCGATAAGGATGAATAAAAATGGGCTCAATTCTCGGCAACAAATCAATGCTGAAATCAATATCTCTATCGGGCGGAATACCCGGAAGATCAACTGGAAATACATCAGGGAAGTCCCTTACTACTAGGGCTAACTCAACTGTATGGGTATCAACACTGACATCTCTCACATAGTCCAAATACGGATCACACCTCTTCTCTACCATCCGTTGAGCCTTAAGAAATGAAATGACCATGCAGGGAGTATACTCTAAGGTACCTCTCCACTCTAATCTCGGTAAGCCTGGCATAGCCAGTGTCACGGTCTTAGCGTGACAATCAAGAATATCATAATGGAGGGAAAACCAGTCCATGCCAAAGATAACATCAAAATCTACCATACTAAGTAATAACAAATCCACTCTGGTCTCAAAACCACTAAGAACAATCAAATACCCGATATACGCGGTCCACAATTAGATAATCTCCCACGGGAGTAGATACATAACAAGGGAACTCAAAGAAACCCAAGATATCTCCAAATGTGAAGCAAAATAAGAAGACACATATGAATACGTAGAGCTTGGGTCAAATAATACTGATGCATCCCTATGACAGACAGAAACAATACCTCTGATAACTCAATCTGAAGCGACGACCTCTAAAAGGGATTGAAGGGCATAGTACCTCTCCAGGCCTCCCCCTCTAGGGCGACCTCGACCTCCCCGCCCTCCACCTCGAGCTGCCTGAGAAGTTGGAGCAGGAACTGGGGCTGGAAGAATAGCCGGAGGATCCGAAGGAGCATGTGGAGCCTGATAAGTCTGTGAAGATGCACCCTTCCTAGCTCTGGGGCAATCTCTAACCATGTGAAGATTGTCACCAAACTCAAAACAACCCCTCGGAGCACGTTGCGACTGAGACTGACTCGAAACTGGCCTGCTGAACTGGTCGGTAATAGCACATCGAGCAGAAGGCAAATTGGATAATGGTGGTGCATAATAGGGCTCATGAGGTCTAGGAGGAGCTGGAATACCGCTGACTGCTAGAAGAGCTGAATGAACAGGGTGCTCACAAAACCCCTACCATAGCATACTGCTGGTGCAAGAGCTCCTAAGAAATGACCAGTCTCTCGAGACCTCTTGGCCTCTCTTTCCTCCCTGTCCCGAGCAAATGCCATCTACCCTCCTGGTAATACTCACTGCCTACTGATAGGTGATATCTATATCCAACTCTCTGGCCATACTAGTCCGAATATATGGATGGAGTCCCTCAATGAAGCAACGAACCCTCTCTCTGACTGTGGAAACCAAAGCTGGTGCATGACGAGCTAACTCACTGAAACGAACTTCATACCCCGACACCATCATAGCACCGGTGGGGGCTCCTCTGTCGCAGCTCTCACAGGTGCTCGGGTTGCATCGCGTGCTTGTCCTCTACCCCGACCCCGACCCCTGCCTCTGGCGGCTCTAACAGGGGGCTCGGGTGCCTGGTTGTAGGTCCTCCCGGTACGGGTCCTCACCATCTGTGAGAAAGAATAGAATAGAGTTTTAGAATTTTGATGTCAATAACTCGCACGACAAGGAAATCAAAGGAATATGATTGTTCTTAACCGAAAGATGAAAAAAGTAAAATTGAAAATATATTAAAAAAATATTTTTTTCCGGGGGGTGGGGGGGC
>ML250942.1:0-18720 GCA_005239495.1 Nicotiana undulata | reverse complement strand
AAAAAAAATTCTTGTGCGAGATTGGGGGCAGGGAGTGGGGGTAGGGAGGGGTGAAAAAATAAAATAGAAATTTTAAAATAAATAAAATTTCCGTACCTTTAGTTTGTTTTACTTTTGGTATGTATATATTCGGTTTCCTCTCTTATGTATATATATTCATTCCCCCATTTATGTATATTCGTCTTAATTCCCTATTGTACATATTCATTTCTACTTTTAGTATTTCTACGTTATAACTTCTTTAGTTTTGTTCATTTTGTAGTTTCTTTTTAAAATTTATAGCTTCTTCTTTACTTTTTGCACTTTCAATAAGTCCCTAGTTTTCTTAAGGCCACGGTTCTTTCTAGGGGTGGAAATTGTGCGAATCAGGTGTCTCTTCCCTACGACGGACGGTGTGACGACCTTCTTAAGGGATTGAGTCCGTTTTTCATTTTTTGTTTTTGTTTTCCTTTGTTTTGGTAGTATTGAATAAATGTGATTAGAATAAAGCTTCACTTGGCACCAACATACTTACCTTTGACCTCATGGTTAGAGACAAGTTATAGATGAGTCTAGTTCTAATTCTGACCCTTAGAGTCTTGAGTTGACTAAAATTGTTGTCAGGTGGTATATACAGCCATTGTGAGTTTCCAATCTTAACTAAGGTTGTTGTGGGCCCTCGACTCTATACTCTTTAACGATCCTGAGGTTTGAATTGCATATCTCGAGTGTCGTGCCTAAAAGTCTAGAACTTGCCCCAAGTATTTTTCTAGGCGAAATCTTAAGTTAGCTCGACTTGTGAAATGATCATAGGCCTTCCTTGATTCCCTATCAAAATTAAAAGACTTCCATAGCCCACCTTGACAAGATCCCTAGTCAACCCCTTTTGAGCCTGAGCCCATTTGTTCAAAAACCACATTACAAACCTTCATCCGTTATCTAATGACCGTCTCTTGGCACCCATTCTTTCCTTGAGCACTCATGATGAATAATAGTCAAAATCATAAATTTTGGGAAGATACGAGAAAATGCATAGTGATGAAAGGAATTGTAATAAAATAAAAAGCCAATGAAAAGGTTGAAAAACAAAGCAAACCAAAAAGAAAAGCAAAGGGCTGAAAGGAATCAATAAGGAAAAGTTGAAAAAGGCTTGGAATGATGAAAAAGAAAGAAAAAGGGAGAAAAGTGAGCTCCAAGTAAAAGAAAGAGTGTCAATGAGTCTCTCTAAGCTCCCCACGGAAGAGTGTATGACTCAAAGAGTAAAAAAACATGAGCCGAAATGTGAAAAATTGGAGTGCTTAAGGAGAGATGTTCTATTGTAGTTCATGACCAAATTTGATACGAAAAGCCTCCATTACATCCCGACAAAGACCTATAGGATCTCAAGTTGTGTGAGCTTACATTAGTGGTGATTTAAACGAGTGGAAAGCCTAGGGTACTTAAAGCCGGACTTGAGGCGTTCTTTTGAGAGTGAAGAGAGCACCTCTTGATAATCCCAATTCTAAGAGTTCATTCTATATGGTGAGATGAGCCCATAGAGACCAGAGGAGAAAGAGTCTGGGATCCACAGTGATTTAGGTGAAAGAGAGAAGCTCTATGACGACTTGAGTCAACTCTTAAAGCTTTGGTGTCACATTAGATCTAGTGAGCTAAGAAATTCATTGCATAATTTTGTCAATAATGCATTTATGTTGAGGGTAATTGATAGTCCCAATTGAAGCTTGATGAAATCACATTTGAATGGCTGAAATACTTTTTCTTTTGTTTACAGAGGTGGGAGTTATCTTGTTTGCTTGAGGACAAGCAAGGACTTAAGTTTGAGGGAGTTGATAACTAGGGATTCATACCTATTATTTACTCTCGTTTTCTTAGGTTTTGAGGCAAAATTGACTAAAATACTCCCAAGATTTGATGCAAGTTGTTTAAATTGCAGGAATAAAGTTGAATTGGTGAGATTGACTTAAAATGACTCAAAGAGGAGCAAAAACTTGCATTGTCCCAGAACCCAGCAGAAACGCGGTCAGCGCCAATATTCGGCTGCAGCGGTTGTCACTTCGCTGCAGCGGAATTCCATCCGCTGCCATGTTGCAAAACTTCAGAGAGTAGGTTTTAAGCCAAGTTGAGTCGCTGACCGCACTGCAATTTTGCTGCAGCGTTTTCTCTACCGCTGCTGCGTTCAAAAATACGCTGGGAGCGTTTTGCAAACATCAGAGTGTCAGCAATTTGGGGCTTGCACACTAACGCGGCCAGCGATATTATTCCTCTATCACGCTTTTAGGGACCGCTGTCGCGCTACATTATTCCGCTAGGAGCGGAATGGAGTTCTAGAGAATGTACTAAGTCTAGAAACACTGCAGTGGTTATTATTCCGCTGCAGCGGAAGCCAATCCGCTGGCTCAGAATTCCACGGGAGTGAAATCTCCGTAGGGGAAATTTTGTCCTGTATTTTCATCCTAGTATAAATACATCGTTTTCTCATTTTTAGGGCATCAGACATTAGGGAGAGCACGTGAACAACTATTTTATTCCCTTTTGAGTAATTTTAGCTTAGATCTTACAATATTTCTTAGATTTTCTTCTTGTAATCAACATTTATGGGTTCAATTCCATCATCTATCTTAGTTTCTTCTTCAAAAATGAGTAACTAGACCCTCAAGATAGGGTTGTGACCTAACCTTAGTGTGGGTAACTAATGGGTCTTCTATTTTAGGATAAATTTGTGATTGGGTGTTTGATTTTTAGTCTAATTCATGCTTAATTCTCAGATTTAGTGGTTGCAAACACTATTTCATGCCTTCATGACTAGGGTTATTCTTGAGAGAGATGACCCAAGTCTAAGTAATTAGGCTAACAAGGTATTTGGGTGAACTCAAGAGATTGATAGCCCCAACAAAAGGGTGGATACTAGAGATAGTTACACCCGACTTGAGCCATTTCATTTGATTTGTTGAAACACCCAATTGAGCTTGAGAAGGCCAATTCAGGCAAAGTCACCCAAATTACCGGGAGGTATTGGGTGATCAATTTAGTATAAGGTTATTTCATTCACCCATATTTCACAAGGTTATCCTCAATTTTAGACCCCATTAGTCACTCGCCTAGGAGTAAGTCGCAACCCTAGTGCTTTTAATTACTTGAGAAAAATCAACAAAAAGATCATAGATAGCTAGACAATAGTCCTTCTTAGTCTTAACCTTAGTATATACAAAACCTCTTATGTTGAGAAGTGAAATTAAGAACTTGAAACACCACTAGGTTAAGTAGAAATTTAACTCCCATATACATAACTCCCTGTGGATATCGATCCCGACCCAGTCGGGTAAAATCCCCCTTCCTTGCTACTTATTAGTGGTATTAGTGGGCGTCGATCAACCACTAGTTCTAAATCCAGTTAAAGACATAAAGTTTACTCTCGATTAGTCGAGTAAAGAGGTAAGTGGGGTGATGAAAAACACATGGAAAAAGAGGAGCATTTTTTTGCAATCTTCCTTATTGGGAGCATAACTTGGTGCGTCATAATCTTGATGTGATGCACATGGAAAAGAATGTATGTGATAACTTAATTTATACATTCTTAGATCTTGGTAAAAAGTCTAAAGATAACTTACAAGATCGATTGGACTTGAAGGAGATGAAAATAAGACCGAGCTTATGGCCTCAATGTCGAGCTAACGGGAGAACATATCTTCCTGCTACTTTTTTCACAATGTCTCCGGTAGAAAAAGAAGTTATTTTTTGAAGTACTACAAAATGCTAAGTTCCCACATGGCTATGCATCTAACATCTCACGTTGTA
This sequence comes from Nicotiana undulata, assembly GCA_005239495.1. Taxonomy (NCBI): domain Eukaryota; kingdom Viridiplantae; phylum Streptophyta; class Magnoliopsida; order Solanales; family Solanaceae; genus Nicotiana; species Nicotiana undulata. The sequence goes on along the minus strand of ML250942.1, from coordinate 14,946 downwards.
TTCACAAACGAAAGCTATCAGGGCTGAAAACTCATTATTGCCATGTTATAATGCAAGATCTTCTTCCTCTTGCACTACGGAGATCAATAGACAAAAAAGTGAGTTCCGTTTTAATTGAGCTATGAACATACTTTCTGGTTCTTTGTAGCAAAGCACTGAAAATGGAAGAGTTAAAATTTCTTGAAGAAAAAATCCCTTTAACATTGTGCAATGTGGAGAAAATCTTCCTGCCATCATTCTTTACTGTTATGGTACACCTGGTGATTCACTTGGCAACTGAGGATAGACTTGTGGGACCAGTACATAATCGTTGGATGTACCCCATTGAGAGGTAAAAAGAACGATACTAATTTTTATTGCACATCTAAAGTTGTTCACTATAAAAATATTAGACTAATAAAATTACTTTATTCCATAGGTACTTGTGTACTATGAAATCATATGTCCGTAATCGATATTGCCCAGAAGGTTCAATAACATAAGCATACATTGAAAATGAGTGTTTGCAATTCTGTTCACGATTTTTGGAGGGAGGAGATTCAAGGTCTTACTGGTCAAGAAAAAATGATGATGTTAGTGATCACGAGACGAATAGAGAAGGGTGTCTTTTTCCTACTGTTGGCGAGTCGTACGGCCTAGTTAATGTATTTGAGTTGGATGAGAAAACATTGTTGCAAGCACATCGGCATGTTCTTTTCAATTGTGAATCAGAGGTGGTTGAGAATTATAAAAAGTGAGCGGTATATCTATGTTGTAAGTATTTGTACATTACTTTATTTGATAATAATATTGATATACGTGAGTCATATGAACAGTGAACATATTGTTGAAATCAAGAGATTACATTGTAAGCGTCGTCTAACACAACATCAACTTGATCATTTGCATTTTGATGAGCGGTTCAAGGAGCAAGTGATCGAGTAGTAAGATTAAGTCAGTAGTTACTCTATACTATTGCCCTTATTCTTATTGAGACATTTATATTTTTACATATTTAATTGGTTAAGTGAAGGAGCTGGATATCACATCTAACATTTTAAAGGATGTTAAAGTTCTTTCCCAAGGGCCAAGTTACATTGCAAGAAGATTCAAGGCATTCGATGTAAACAATGGGTATCGATTCCGAACAAAATTATGTGAAGAGTTCATGGAGACACAAAATAGCGGCGTTATGGTCGTTTCGAAGATAGAACATTATGCAAGTACAAGTGACAATGCTCCGAAGTCTGCAAATATCACTTATTATGGAATATTGAATGATATTGTGGAGTTAAACTACTTTGAAGAATTTAAGATTGTCTTATTTAAGTGTGATTGGGTTGCGGCAACCAAAGGTAGAGGAGTTAAGGAAGATGACTTAAGTTTCACACTAGTGAACTTCTCATGCCTAATGCACTCTGGCGATCAAGAAAGAGACGAGCCATTTATTTTTGCAGAACAAGCTCAACAAGTCATATATGTGCAAGATCCCAAAGATCATGAATGGTTTGTCCCTAGACCAGTTAAGCCTCGAGATGTTTTGATATGGGAGAGGAAAATAGTATGCAGTTTGAGTCCTCAATGCAGAGTGATGCTGCAGACTTGGCTCTTTTAGAAAATGTTTGTGATTTAGAACATGAGTATAATGATTGGGTAAGACGTGATGTTGACAGAATAGTGATTGATATGAACCGACATTCTCAAACTTCTACACTTGAAGGTGAAGCTTATGTTGATGGAGGAAATGACGTTGAAAATGAAAGTGAATTTGAATAAGATTGGTAGTAGTTATAAAATATTTATTTATTGCAGTGATTGATATGAACCGACATTCTCAAACTTCTACACTTGAAGGTGAAGCTTATGTTGATGGAGGAAATGATGTTAAAAATGAAAGTGATTTTGAATAAGATCGATGGTAGTTATAAAATATTTATTTTTTGCAAGTGTTATTTCTAAGGATTTGATAGTTTTTTATTCAGATTATTAAACCATTTAGTTGTTAAGACTCTGCTTTGCTCCATAATTTTGACAGTTAGTTTGCTTGAATTATTTATACTTAATATGCGATTAGAGGTCATGAATCATTGTTTTACAAACTGTTTTTCATTTGGATTATTCTGTCAAAAATAATTGTTGCCTTATTATCATCTTTTATGTTATTAACGTAAATTGTCTTCGATCTCAAGTATCTATCTTTATTAGTGGATTATATGAAAATTTTGATTGAGTGGCAATAATTTTGACAACCTCCAGATCCAATTTTTATCTTCTGTCCACTAACTATGTCTTTCAAAATATCCCTAGAAAAATGATCAACAACTAGTTTGACTTCCTTGGACCTGACATAATTGATGAAATTATCTATTATATTCTGGCAAAATCTAGTTTAATTTCAGGTAGCTACAAGTTCAAAATGTGTTATATTGAAATAGCAAACTGGTGGTTTCGTCATATTAATTACCTATGAATGGAATTTGACTTTCACACGTTATTACAGCTTGTTATTTCTTTATTTTGGATAAGGAACTATAAGAACTAGAGGTGGAAACAGAATTGTTATTCAACAACATGATGATGCAGATGCGCGACCTTATATTGAACATTTGATGAATGGTCAGAACTGCTCTCAAATACAAACACAGGATATTCAATCTAATGAATTGAATAATTCTACAGACATTGAGGTTCAACAGAATGATGAATCAGGTAATAATTTTTGTTTATCTACTGGACATGTTAGTTCATTTACTGAATGGTACATTGTTCTTATTTTTATTGTTTCCCTGAGATTTTCTATAAATATGTTTGTGTTGGTTGTGTCTTGCACTCCCATGATCTTACTACAAAAGTATATACCACTTAAATTTTTTATTACGTAGTATGTTTTGCTGTCCTTGAGACCTTTTGGCGATAGCATCTTTTAGTAGATTAAAAGAAAAATAGAAGATGTTGCACTAATTTGGAAAGCAATGATTTGATGACCATTAAATATTTTTCAAATCAGGTAGTTCAGAGGAAAGAAAGGTTCGTGGACCCACAATATTAAAAGATATTTGAAAACTGCCACCAGGTAAAACAATTGCTATACAATTCAATAATCGTAACCAACTGATCAAAAAAGAGGGTCGAAAGCTCGCTAGCTTTCTAGGCATAATCGCTAAAGCTCCAGGCTAACACCTCTAAACATAGATGATTGGAGAAACTTTGCCAAAGAAGAAAGAAGAAACTGGTTAAATTTAGAAGCTATTTCAGAATATATTTGGACGTCGACTTACAAATTTTAGATATACAATTTCATTTTTTAATATTAACTTATTTTATTTTTCAGGTCATACAATATGATGTTAAGAAAAATAGCATGAGGAAAATTGCAATATGATGAAGAGTTAGCAGAAATTATTTATCGGTTATGCATCTACTATTTTGTTAGACATTAATTGTTTTCTTCAGACAAAGTAATTTCTATCATTTTTGTCGCAACTATATTTGATTATGGATACTTGCTTTTGTTAATCTAGATTTAATGAGATATATTATATTTTTATGAATTAAAAGTAATGTTTTTGTTAGTATTTACCGATTCGAAGACCGCTTTATGAAATTTAGTTTGTACCTTTGATATGGCATTAAATAATTATTTTTATAGCCGATTAACTAAATTATCGGCACGAAAACTAGGTGCTTAAATATATTAGTTAAAGCCTGTAACTATTGGCGGCAATTTGATTAACTTAACCACAATTAAAACAGAGGCCAACAATGCAAATTGAGTCATCTTGAGATGGATTTAACAGCTATTATAATTGTCGCTAAGCTATTGTCATTAAATCCACTAATTTTTAGCGGCAATTAAATTTAATTTACCGGCAATAACAATGGATACCAAAAGGGCCAACTAAGCTATTTTCGGAAGGGATTTAACAACAATAATAATTTTTCCTAAGCAATTGTCATTACAGCATATGAGTTTTACCGGCAATAAATGACACATTTACCGGAAAATCCTGGAATGGCCGCTAAATGATTTACCGACGCCATGTACAACAACAACATACCTAGTAATATTCCACTAGTGGGGTCTGGGGAGAGTGGGGTGTACGCAGACCTTATCCCTACCCCGAAAAAGGTAGAGAGGATGTTTCCAGGAGACCCTCTGTAACGACCTAGTCTGTCGTTACGTAGAATATGCATTATAATTATTGTTATTGCCTTGTCATAACTTAGTTTAACTGTTATTGATGTGTTAGATTTGGTATGCTTGAAATCAGAATGGTTGTAGTGAACGTTTAGTCATTTAATCTTTAAAAGTAGCCTTAAAGTTGAAAAAGTCAACTGAGAGTTGACTTATTGGTAAACGACCTCGGAATGCGGATTTTATGGCTTGGATAGCTTCGTTAGGTGATTTAGGAGTTAGGAGTGTGTTCAAAATATTTTTGTGATGTCCGGTGTAGAATTGGGCTTGAATTGGCGAAAGTTAGTTTTTGGCGATTACCGATAGGCAGTGGAAAATAGGCTATCGGGGTCGGAATGGAATTCCGACAGTGACAGGTTCGTAATGTCATTTTGGATATGTCTGCAAAATTTCAGGGCAATCGGAGTTGTTTTGGATAGTTTCGGCATCGTTGGTGGATTTTAGAATTTTCAAAGTTATTAGGCTTGAATCCGACGTGATTTTGGTGTTTGATGTTAGTTTTGGTGTTCCGAAGGTGCAACTAAGTTTGAACGATCATATGTGACGTGTTGGTATGTTTGGTTGGGGTCCCGAGGGGCTCGAGATTGATTTCGGGTGATTAACGGACTCATTTAGGCTTGAATAAATTGCTGGTTTTCTGGTTTTTGCACAACAGGAATTCCTTCATTGCGATCGCGTGAGGAGAGTCGCGATCGCGTAGTGCATATGGAGAGGGGGCAGAATTTACTCTCTGCGATCGCGGAGGTTGAGCAGGTCGAGCAGTGCGATCACGTGGACTTGATCGCGACCGCGTAGGGTCAGTCAGGCGCGTGGGGGTGAGGTCAAATGGTCTTCGCGATCACGTGCGTCTGGTTGCTATCGTGTGGGGTTGAGCTGTTGTGAAGCGCGATCGCAGTGAGTAAAGTGGGGGCCAGGGAATTTTATTCTTCGCGATCGCGTGAGAACTTCCGCGATCGCAGTGAAGAAATAACTGGGCAGTTATAAAATAAACCCTCCGTGACCATTAACCCTTTTTACACCATTTTTGTACGGAAGGAAAGCTATTGAGGCGATTTTGAAGAGGGAAATCAGTGTTTTTCATAGAGGTAAGTATTTTGGTCACTAAAACTCGTTTATAGGTGATTAAGGAACATAATCTCAGTGTTAAAATTCATAAAAATCAGTAGAAAAAGGTGGAGTTAGGGCTTGAGATTATGAGACCTTTAGGGGTCGATTTGAGGGGTCAAACGAACTCCGATTTTAGAGTTCTTTATATGCTCGGACTCGTGAGATGATGAAGAACACTTTGGTATAAAAATTTCTGAGTTCCGAGATGCGGTACGGGGGTCGGGTTTTAGCAAATTTCGGGTTTTGAGCTAAAACGAATATTTTTCAATTGGGAGTTCACTCCTTAAGCATAATTGGATGATAAAAATATGAACTTGGTAGATTTGGAGTGCTCGGAGGTTGATACGAGAGGCAAGCGTATTGCGGAATAGTTTGCGGGCTAGTTTGAGGTAAGTAATGTCTTTAAATCCTGTCCTGAGGGTATGAAACCCCGGACTCTACACCCTTTCACGGGTTTTGGAATGCAAAGGTTGGAACTTTTGAAATATATTCCCCATTTAGGCAACTATTGAGTTGCGAAATCGATTTTAAAGCCTATGCTTAATAGTATTGTTATATTTTGATATGATTTGGGTTGTAAGCCATGTTTGGGGCCTAGTGCCGATTTGCTTACCCCTTAGGGGATGTTTTACTATTTTCCTCACTGATATGTTATGATTTTCACTCAGTCTTTTCTCGATAAATTGTTTTGACACTCAGAGTATTTTGATACTATTTCTTGAAAAATGAAACACTATTTTTGGGTCGAGAACCCAGTGTATTTATGGCCTGAAGGGCATGATGAGAGTGTCTGACTGAGTGAGGTTGCGGGCCTATATTGTGAGAATGATATGATATGAATGAGGTTGCGGACCTATATTCTGTGTGATTTATGCCATGATGTGTCTTGTTATAGCGCTTGGGCTGTAGGAGCCCTTCCGGAGTCTGTACACACCCCCAGTGAGCGCAGATACCTAATGAGTGATGCCCGTGGGGCTTATGCTGAGTGATTGTGAGATGGCAGAGTGATTGTGAGGTTGCCTGATGGGCAGAGTGATTGTGAGGTTGCCTGATGGGCTAATACTGAAAGAAATTGTTACGAGAAATGATTATGGCCCGAGGGGCATATTTATGATGATTTTTACTGAGTTTTCGAACTATGATTTACTTTGATTTTCAAACTAGCTTTTATTGAGAGTTTTACTGAGATATACTGAAATTATACTTATTTCAAAGTATTTCTGGAAATTGGTTTTTGAACTTATGTACTTGACGGATACTACTTGGTGACTTGGTGTACTACTGTTTTGTGAATTGGTGTATCTGTACTGTGTGTTTTATAATTCTCAGACTGTGATTTATTTTCATTACTACTGAGTTGGCGTACTCATAAAGACTCCATGTGCCTCTGTGCACAGATTCAGGTGACGGTCCGGAGCAGTAGCTGTCCTTTTCGTAGCAGCAGTTTACGGGATTTCGAGGTAGTTGTCCAGCGTCCACAACTTCTCCATTTCCCTTCCTTATTTAGTTTTAGAATTGCATTCCTAGACTTAGTTAAACAATTAGTAGAGTTAGTTTTATTTCGTAGATGCTCGTGACCATGTTGACTCCAGTCTTGGGAGGTTTTGTTTAGACTGTTAGACTATTATTGGGGCGCTAAAACTTAAATGAATTATTATTTTTCTACGTTGCTATTTTTATTGAACTGTGCCTTATTATAAATCGATTAAATGCGTAGTGATGTGATGGTTGGCTAGCCTAGTTCCACGATAGGCGCCATCACGACCTTTTAGGATTTGGGGTCGTGACACCCTCGGGTCAACATGAGAGACAATAATATCAGAAAGAAACAAGAGGAAAGGAATGTAACAACAAAAGATGCCATAAAGAAAAATAACAACAAGAAATGAGTGAAAGGACAATAGCAAAAAAATATGCAAAACAACAATGTGAACACAACATAGACTGCTAACAAACCTAAACAAAACTCTATTAGACTAACCGGTACAAATAGGGAACAACTCTCGACTACCCCTAGCCTACCACCCTAATGCTCGACCTCCACCTGTTCCTATCAAGAGTCATGTCCTCGGAAATCTGAAGTCGCGTCATGTCCTGCCTGATCACTTCGCCCCAATACTTCTTAGGCTGCCTTCTGCCTCTTCTTGTACCTGCCAAAGTCAATCGTGCACACCTCCTAACCGGTGCATCTAGGCTTCTCCTCTGCACGTGTCCGAACCATCTAAGTCGCGCTTCTCGCATCTTGTCGTCCACGGGAGCCACGCCCACTCTCTCCCAGATATCGTCATTCCGAATCTTATCCAGCCTAGTGTGCCCACACATCCATCTCAACATCCTCATTTATGCTACTTTCATCTTTTGGATATGTGAATTCTTGACCGGCCACACTCAGCTCCATACAACATGGACGGTCTAACCATCTCTCTATAGAACTTACCTTTGAGTTTCGGTGGCACCTTCTTGTCGCACATGACTCCAGATGCTAACCTCCATTTCATCCACCCCACCCCAATACGGTGCGTAACATCCCCATTGATCTCCCCATCTCCCTGGATAATTGACCCTAAGTACTTAAAACTTTCTCTTTTGAGGATGACCTATGAGTCAAGCTTGACTTCCACATCCGTTTCCTCCGTCACGTCGCGAAACTTACATTACATATTCCGTCTTAGTCCTACTCAACTTGAAACCTTTAGACTCCAGGGCCTGCCTCCATATCTTCAGTCTCCCATTAACACTGCCTTGCGTCTCATCAATCAGAACTATATCATCAGCGAACAACATACACCATGGCACTTCTCCTTGGATATGGTGTGTCAGTGCATCCATAGCCAGAGCAAATAAGAACGGTCTAAGTGCAGATCCTTGGTGTAACCCCATAACCACCGGAAAAGGCTTTGAGTCACCTCCCACAGTCCTAACCCGATTCATATCTCCATCGTACATATCCTTTATCACCCTAATGTAAGCCACCGTCACACCTTTCACCTCCAGACACCTCCAAAGGACGTCCCTAGGTACCTTGTCATATGCCTTTTCTAGGTCAATAAACACCATATGCAAATCCCTCTTCCTATCCCTGTATAGTTCCACCAACCTCCTGATAAGGTGGATTGCTTCCATAGTAGAACGACCCCGCATGAAGCCAAACTGGTTTTCTGATATAGACACTGCCCTCCTTATCTTCCCTTCCACCACCCTCTCCCAAACTTTCATGGTATGACTTAGTAACTTGATACCCCTATAGTTGTTACAATTCTGGATATCCTCTTTGTTCTTGTACACCGGAACCATTGTACTCCACCGCCACTCATCAGGTATCCTCTTTGTCCTGAAGATAACATTAAACAACCCAGTCAGCCATTCTAAGCCTGCTCTACCCTCATATCTCCAAAACTCTATTTAAATCTCGTCCGGTCCAGTCGCTTTGCCCCGACTCATCTTATCCATCTCCCCCACGACCTCCTCAACCTTAATACACATATAATACCTAAAGTCTCGGTGACTCTCGGAATGCCCCAATTTCCCTAACATGATGTTTTCATCCCCCTCTTCATTCAGAAGTTTATGAAAGTGCGACTGCCATCTTTGCCTAATCTGGTCCTCTTCCATCAATACTCGACCGTCCTCGTCTTTGATGCACTTCACTTGATCTAGTTCGCGAGCCTTTTTCTCTCTCGCTTTGGCCAACCGAAACAACTTCTTGTCCCCACCTTTACCCCCAAGTTCCTTATAAAGACGACCTAAAGCAGTAGTCTTAGCCTCTGTGACCGCTAATTCCGCCTCCTTCCTAGCCTCCTTATAACTTTCTCTGTTTTCTCTCCTTTGATCCTCGTCGGTGCTCTCTACTAACTTAATGTAAGCCGCTTTCTTGGGTTCCACTTTACCTTGGACCACGCCATAGCACCACCAGTCGCCTCGGTGCCCGCCATCGTAACCTTTCGAAAATTCCAACACCTCTCTTGCTTCCTTCCTTATACAGTCCGCCGTTGCCGTCCACATAGCGCTAGCGTACCCACCACTCTTCAAGGCACCTAGATTCGTCAGACACCCCTCCAACTCCTACGCATTATCCTTAGACAAAGATCCCCACCTGATCCTCTCCTGGCCCCGTATAAACCTCTTCTTCCTCTTCATCAAGATACCGACGTCCATCACTTGGAGCCTGTGTTGAGTTGTGAGGTTCTCACTCGGAATCACCTTGAAATCCTCGCACCACCCCCTATTACACCTCCTGAGGAGGATATAGTCAATTTGAGTCTTAGCCACCATACTCCGGAAAGTAACCAAATGTTCCTCCCTCTTCGGAAACATAGAGTTCACAATCACCAACTCAAAAGCTCTAGAAAAATCCAACATTGAGGTACCACCCCCGTTCCTATCACCGAAACCACCGTGCACCTTACCATATCCACCAACTGACAACCCAATTTGACCATTGAAATCTCCTCCTATGAATAGCTTCTCTGTAGGCGGAATACCCCGCACCACCTCATCCAGCGCCTCCCAGAAGCTCCTTTTAACCTCCTCGTCCAAGCCCGTTTGTGGCGCGTAAGCGCTAATGACATTCAGACTGCTCCCTCCAACTACTACCTTAATCGCCATCAATCTGTCATTCACTCGTTTAACCTCTACCACCGCCTCTCTAAACTCCCTATCTACCAAAATGCTCACTCCGTTCTTGCCCTTCACGACTCCGGAGAATCACAATTTATACCCGTCTACATTCCTCGCCTTCGATCCTACCCACCTAGTCTCCTGCACACACGCTATATTGACCCTCCTCTTCTGGAGAATCTTCGACAGTTCTATAGACTTACCCGTTAACGTCCCTATATTCTACGATCCAATTCTCAACCTACAAGCTATCTTGTTCCCTTTACCCCTGACCCTTTCCCTACCCCCCTCTCTACCACCCGACCTCCCCGAGGACAAGACTCTACTCTGCCATTACAAACCACAGTCTCTATACCTACGAAGGTCTAAAAATGAAAAGGAGAAAAAATGCCACACAGAACAACAAAGGGAGAAAATAGTAACTACAAGTCTGACTAGACTAGTATGAAATACTACGGCAACAAAGTAATTAACTCAAGGGACAGAGAAACAAGAGGCGGGAGGAACCAATTCCCGCGAATAGAACCTGAAACTCTCGACTTGGTATACTCCCGATGCTGCGGAACCCGGCGTATAGCTGCTACTCTACTGCTTGTGCACCTCCCAAAAGTGATACCTGCAAAACATGCAAAAATCACGGAACCAAGAGAATAGGGGGAGAAAAAAATCCCTAAAATAAAAACTAATACCTTCTTCAAGTTACCCTTAAAAGCCAAATCCCTTCCATATCTTTTAAGATCACTTTTAAAGGAAAAGAAAAATACCCGAAAATGAAAACCAATATTTTTAAAAAAAAATAATCCTTAAAAGCAAGAAAAAATACCATGAAAAAAATCAATAATCGTACTACTGTTTTCTTGTTTTCTTCCCATCTTTCTCTAAAATGAGAAAGAACAGAGGAGAAAAAAATCCCTGAAATGAAAACTAATATCTTATTCAAGTTATCCTTAAAAGCCAAAATCCTTTCTATATCTTTTAAGATCACTTTTAAAGGAAGAGAAAAACACCCGGAAATGAAAACCAATATATTTTGAAAATAATAATCCTTAAAAGCAAGGAAAAATACCAAGAAAAAAAATCAATAATCGTACTACTGTTTTCTTGTTTTCTTCCTATCTTTCTCTAAAATGAGAAAGAACAGAATATCTGAATATTCACTGCGAATAGAATATCCTAAATCGCAAAGAAAATGCAGATAAAGGAAACGAGAGAAAACCTTCACTTAGCCACTGAAATCACAGAGAAATTAAATCAGCAGAAATGTGATAAAATAAAACCCGTAAAATCAAAACCCCAAATTTACTTTTTTTTGGTGTACAAAGTACTAACCAAAGATTTGATCTTCCTAAAACTATATACAAATCACAATACCAATGAAAAAGATTAAAACTTTTCCTTTTGGATAATAATTTCCAACAGATAAGATTTAATAATCTGAAAATTAATTAAAATACCCAATAACAAATAAAAATCAAGCTTACCAAAATCATAAAGAAGCGAGCCTGGAGAAAGCTGTTAGGTTGAGCTTAACAAATAAAAATCAAGCTTACCGACGCCATGTACACTGACAAATTATCAATAGCCGGTAAATCTTTTTGCGGCTATTTCTATTGCCGCTAAAGCCTTTTTTTTTACTGTCGCTAAAGACTTTTTTTGTTGTAGTGAGATCTCCCAGAATACGTCCGTAGTCCCAATTAAATATGCAATACAAGGGGATCTCCCGGAAAACGTCCATAGTCCCAATTTAAATATGTAACGCGAGATGAAATGACAAGTATGACATCCAATTAAACAGTTTACACTAATCACATATAAGGGTATAAAGGTTTAACTAATCATGGCGTACATAATGTCAAATAGGCAATTAAAACATATAAGCATGCTTTTCTAGTCTAAGTTAAACAATTAAACATATAGTTGCAATTTATAGAGAGACAATTTATGAATTAAAAAGGAAAAACGAGAGTTTTTGCAATAACAGTATGTGTACGTACTCGTCACCTCACGTACATGGCGCCCACACATCAAATAATATCATATTTTCTAAGGAAAAAGTCTTCATCACAAGGTTAGGCAAGCCACTTACCTCAACCGCTCAATTCAAATTGATATTACGTTCTTGCCACGAGTATCCAACTTCGAATGGCCCGACTCTATTCAAATAAATTGCATAATGTAAATTCGAAGCTAGAACGCGAAATTAGAAAAAACACCCAAAAAGTCTCTCGGGGCCCACGTCTCAGAATCGGGTAAACATTATAACTTATGAACACCCGTTCACTCACGAGTTCGCTCGAACAAAAGTCATCTAAATCCGACGTCAAACTCCTATTCAAATCTCAGAATTTCAATTGGGGAACCTTTTTCCCCCAATTCCAAACTCTTACCCTTAAATTCCTTAATTAGACGAGGAAAACAACAATAAATTATTGTATTATGATCAAAGTAGAGTTAGAATTCGTTACCCAATGATTCTCCTTCAAAAACCCTAGAGAAATCGTCCCCCACCGAGCTCCAAATCGAATTTTGAGTTATGAACAAAAAGCCCTCGATTCTTCCCTCTTGAACCCAGCGATTTCCGCATCTGCAGACCTATGACCGAACATGTGGTTCCGCACCTGTGGACAATCCATTGCAAGTGCGAAGTCCACTTATTGGGTTGGGTCCGCACCTGTGACTCTTGGGCCGCTTCTGCGGTTCCGCTTCTACGGAAGAATAGCCGCACCTGCGAGCCCAGCATGCCAAGCCCAGTTCTGCACCTACGACTTCCCAAGCGCACCTGCGAGTCTGCACCTTCGGCCTCCCCTCCGCAGGTGCGAAACACCAGAACCAACAACACCAGATTTTTCCTACGTCTAAATTTCTTTCCGTTAAGCATCCGAAACACACCCGAGGCCTCCGGGACCTCAACCAAATATACCAACTAGTCCTATAATATCATTTGAACTTAGTCGAGTCTTCAAACCACATCGAATAACACCAAAGACATGAATTAATCACGGGTTCAAGCCTAAGAACTTAACATTTTTCCAATTCTACAAACGATGCCGAAACACGTCAAACCTAGTCCGAATGACCTCAAATTGGACACACATGTCACAAATGACACTACGAACCTACAACCACTCCCGAAATTTCATTCTGAGCTCGATATCAAAATTTCCCCTATCGGCCGAAAGCACCGAAAATCTAACTTTCGCCAATTCAAGCCTAAATCTACTACAGTCATCCAAAACACATTCTGGACGCGCTCCAAACCCCAAAATCACTCAACGAAGCTAATGGAATCGACGGAATTCCATTTCAGATCCGTCTTCACACAGTTTCGACTACGCTCCAAATTCTAAGGCTTAAACTCACATCTAGGGACTAAGTATCCCAAAACTCTCCGAATTCCATAACCAATCACTCCGGCAGGTCCCGATAGTAGAAACAAATTTGGGGAAAGCAGTTATTAGGGGATTGAGATTCTAACTCTCAAAACGACCGGCCGGGTCGTTACAACCCAGAAGCTCTTGATCTACTTCAATTTTCCTAACAATGTGGCCAAGCTTATTCTTTCTTGCATCAGCACTAGCTTTATTTCCATCCTCATGAATGGCACTAGAACAGATTTTGTTCCCTCCTACTAGATGAACTATACCTCCAGAAGACCATACTTCAATTTCTGGTTTAGACAGTTTGAGTTGTGTTCATGTGCTTAAATATTAATGCTTCTAATAGTTAGATACTAAGGCCTTTTAAGCAGTAAACATCTGTGGCAACACACAAAGCCTGTTACTGCTTAGCTATGACTAGGGGTGGTAAAATGGTTAGAATAAAATAGTTAACCACCCATATTATTCGTTAAAAAATGGGTTAGATAATGAACTTTTAACAACATATCAAATATGGATAAGAACCATATTATCCATTTAGAAAATGGTTAACCAATGAGTAACCAATGGGTATAACTTTTACATTTGTAAAACCTCAAATTGGAGGATCCTCATGTTTGGGAGACTAATAGCCTGTTTGGCCAAGCTTTTAAAATCAACTTATTTTGAGAAGTGCTTTTCTCAAAAGTACTTTTAAAAAAAGGGCTTTCGGTGAGAATTAATTTGTGTTTGGCTAATTAAATTGGAAAACACTTTTGAGCAGTAATTAGTGTTTGACCAAACTTTTGAAAACTGCTTCTAAGTGTATTTTTCTCAAAAGTGCTTCTCAGAAAAGTGCTTTTGGAAAAAAACTATTTTTTTCTACTTCTCAAAAACTGCTTCTGCTTCTGCTTCTCCTCAAAAGCACTTTTTTCCTTCCAAAAGCTTGGCCAAACGCCTCAATTTTTGGCCAAAAGTGCTTTTGACCAAAAAAAAGCATTTTTGGCCCAAGAAAAAAACTTGGCCAAACAGGCTATAAGAATTCTCCCAAAAGTGATTATATGCAAGAAGTCATGGATAATATCGTTATCCATATTATCTGCCGGTTAACTTGCCTTTTATCCGTATTAAATATGGGTCAGATCAGATAATTTATCCGCTTTTTCATTACTCGTTTTCGATCCGAATCATATCCGGTCCGACACGCCCGTTTGTCACTCATAGCTATGACTGTCGCCCTAATTGAAATTTTTGCCTTTCTTTAAGACCAATTTAATGCAAGATGTTTTAATAGTGACCTGGTTATGTGCATAATTTATCTCTTTACCATCTTGGTACTTTGTTTCAATATAATCTCCTACCTTTTCATATTAGTAAAATAAAAAAAAGGAAAAGCAAAAAAACTAAAAAGATTCAATGCATTCATACCTGTATCCCTCCAGCTGTCTGTATCCTCCTTTTCACCGAGTTGGGAACAAAAATATTGTAAAAAAAAAAAAAGACATTAATAAGCGGAAAAAAAGAAGTGACAATATTATGTATAACGCCTAAATACAGATCGTTATACATTAACACCGTTAATGTATAGCGCCGTGTACTTGGGCGCTATACATAAAGCTGCCAGATTTAAGGTATAGCGCCCATATACGCGGCGCTATACATAACTTTATGTATAGCGCCGCGTATATGGGC
>ML250940.1:556-58444 GCA_005239495.1 Nicotiana undulata | reverse complement strand
GGATGATTAATTGAGTTAATCTTGATCCTTAGGCGACGTATAGCGCATTTCTTCAAGGATCATAATTTTCCGGACGCCGAGGCTCGGATTTGAATTTCCAAAGTACTTCAAGAATGTGTTTTTAAGGGAAATCTTTAATAAATCCTCCTCGATTCTTCCTAAATTGATATAATTATGTGTTTTTGGCTAGTTGCAAGCCATCGAGGGTAATTCGGAGGATTCGTGCGTCTTCTTGATTGGTCCGTTGGCCGGATGAGCACTTGTCCAGGTGAGTCTCCTTTCCAAACTTTGTAAGGGGGAAATGTCCCCTAGGCTCTTTGTTGCTATATGTGCTTGTTGAGGGGGCTACGTACGCACCACGTGACGAGAGTCTGTACGTGGCATCTATACTGTATGTTGGGTAGCCGTAGAACCCACGAGCATGTTCTAATTGTTTGTTTGATATTATCTGATGTTTTGTACGAGTTGTTACTGATATACGATGAAATTGAGCTATGATAGCTGTGAATTAAATGTACATAATATTCAGATAATAATTATGAACTTCATCAATTGAGTAATTGTGTTACTCCTGATATAATTGATAAAGAGCAAGGAGTAAATGAGATAAGTCTTAATAATTAGTTGTTGAGCTAAACGAAGGTGGTTGAAATTCCTTCCTATACTTGAATTATTCCATCATGGTGATATTATGAGAAAAGTAGGTAATATGATAAAATCCCGACTTTGGATATTAAGTGAGATGTGAGTATCGGATCCCGTTGAGAGTGGGCGAGTCGGTACCACGGTGTCTAAATATACACACATATATATATATATGCATTCATGCAGTCATATATACGCATTCATGCATTCATGGCCCCCGAGTCACAGGTATGATTCGTGATCGGGGAGAACTTATATTTTCATTGCCCCTGAGTCACAGGTTTGATAAGTGATCAGGGAGGAATTACACTTATTTTACCAGCCCCTGAGTCACAGGTTTGATACGTGATCAGGGAGAGATTAGACTTATTTTACTAGCCCCTGAGTCACTGGTTTGATTCGTGATAAGGGAGAATTATACTACTATTTTCATCGGCCCCCGAGTCACATGTATGATTCGTGATCGGGGAGAACTTATATTTTCTTCGGCCCCCGAGTCACAGGCATGATTCGTGATCGGGGAGAGGTTTAGTTTGCATCATTGGCCCCGAGTCACAGGTATGATTCGTGATCGGGAGATTATATATATATGTCATTGGCCCCTGAGTCACATGAATGATTCGCGAGCAGGGAGAGATATTTGCCCACGAGTCGCATGGATGATTCGTGATCGTCCTTATGACCCACCCTTATGACTTCGGCCGATAGTCTTGTCCGTGTCAGTTATATACATATACACATATGCATTCATTAGCATCTGCATTGAGTTGGGATCGTACGATGCTGAGTTGAGAAGCAATACTGAGTACGGGAAAGTGAATAATTGAGATAACAAGATAAGGTATTCCAGATAATGAAAAGGAAAGGTGATGTTTAAGATCGGTTACATGTTTGTTGATTACCTGTCCTTATACTTGATGTATTTTCTCACATGATTTATTGCTCAGCATGTACCTTATTTAATTATTTATGTACTGGACCTTAGTGAGTATGCATTCTACCTCTCGTCACTACTCTTTACGAGTTTAAACGGGATACTCACTGGGTACATATTTGATTATATGTACTAATGCTGCACTTTCTTTATTTTTTCTGCACTTGATTGTGTAGGTGTTGAGGTCCGTCCGTTTGCTGATAGATATTGATCGCGGTGTCACTCCATACGGTGAGTTGTCTTCTTGGCGTCATCCTGACAGCACCTCTGGAGCCTTCTAGTTTCATTTTGCTCAGTCTTTTGTTCCAGACTGCGGCTTGTATATTTTTTATATGTATTTCTGCTGTTGTATCTATGTAGCCGCCCGTTGACACTGTGACACTAGTCCTGGCACACACTTGTTGTAGTTATGTTGGTAATTTGGGGTTGTATATATTGGGCCTAGCTGTGGCTCAGCTTGTTTCTACGGCCTTACCCCATACCGTTGATTATATTCCGCACTTTTATTGTTATAGTTGTACGTTGGCTTGCCTAACCTTGCCGTTAGGTGCCATCACGACCTGAACCGGTTTTGGGTCGTGACAGCTTGGTATCATAGCTCTTAGGTTCACATAGTCTCATAAGTCACTGGAAAACTTAGTAGAGTCTTGCGGATCGGTACGCAGACGTCTGTACTTATCTTCGGGAGGCTATAGGGTGTTAGGAAACTCCTTTTGTTCAGAATCTATCGTGCAGTTGGCCATATACTCAATTTGTTCTTCTATTCTCTCACAGATGGTGAGAACGCGTACTTTTCATGATCCCGATTCGGGGGAGGCTGCTACCCCTGCCGCTCGAGGACGAGGTCGAGGCACCCGGGGTAGGGCTTCTGCTAGTAGGAGGGGGCGAGGGCACCCCAGAGCTACACCAGCTGCACCAGTGGATGATCAGTACATTGATGAGCAGGAGGAGCTGCCTCCAGTAGCACCACCGCCAGCGGACTTTATGACGGCATCAGGTTTCCAAAAGGTCATGGGCCGCATGCTGAGATTCATGGANAGGATCCAGGCCAGTTCCGAGAGGGGATCAACATAAGTTATTGGGTAGATGGACGCAGCTACACCCTCCGGTCTTCGGGGGTGGGCAGGGAGAGGACGCCCAGGACTTTCTAGAGAGGTGTAGGGACAGGCTGCACAACATGGGTATATTGGGGTCTCACGAAGTTGATTTCACTTCCTTCAAGTTTCAGGGCAAAGTTCGTCGGTGGTGGCAGTCGTATTTGCTGGGCAGGCCAGCCGATTCTCCGCCAGTCACTTGGGATCAGTTCTCCTAGCTATTCCTGGATAGATACATTCCTCCATCTGAGAGGGAAGACTTGCGGGCTCAGTTTGATAGACTGGAGCAGGGACACTCGTTAGTGACAGATTATGAGGCCAGATTTTCAGAGTTGTCTCGTCATGCCATCATGATACTACCTACAGATGGGGAGAGAGTTCGTCGGTTTGTAGCAGGTTTGCACCCTGACATCAAGACTTCTTTAGCTAGAGAGGTGGAGATGGGAACTCCATTTCAGAGAGTGGTTGAAATAGCTCGTCGTATAGAGGGCTATCGTGTCAGGGATAGGAGTCAGGGCCAGTCAGGGCAGCAGGGACAGCATGACAAGAGAGCTAGATTCACCGGGGACTTCAGAGGTACATCAGGCAGGGTCAGGGGTCAGTTTGCTGGCGGTTAGTCCGGCCGGTTTTTCTATACGGCACCTTCAGTACCTGCCAGGGTGGCTCCAGACAGGCCACAGCTCAGTGCCATGCCGGATGTCAATCCAGCCGTTCAAGGTTCCCAGTCCTCGGGTCAGCAGGATATGTCCCAGGTGAAGTGTTATGGGTGTGGAGACATGGGCCACGTGAGGAGAATTGTCCCCCATTATAAGGGCAAGGCAGTACAACAGAGCCATCAGCCCGGGGCCCCAGCACTAGCAGCTCGACCACCGAGGGGTGGAGGTCAGATTGGAAGGGGCCGTCCCAGAGGGGGAGGCCAGCCGGGTAGAGGTCATTCAGCTCCAGCTCGGTTCGGGGGAGCTCAGCCATCAGGCGCCCCAGCACGTTTCTATGCCATCCCAGCCAGGGCAGACGCAGTAGCTTCAGATGCGGTGATTACAGGTACTATTTCAGTCTGTGGTAGGGAAGCTTCAGTGTTATTTGATCCGGGGTCTACATACTCTTATGTTTCAGCTTTATTTGCTTATTCTCTGGATATTGTGTGTCAGTCCTTGGGATCTTCTTTGTATGTGTCCACTCCTGTGGGCGACTCTGTGGTGGTAGACCGGGTCTACCGGGCTTGTGTGGTTACTTTCTGTGATTTTGAGACTAGAGCCGACCTATTATTGCTCGATATGGTTGATTTCGAGGTTATTTTGGGCATGGATTGGTTATCCCCTCATCATGCCGTCTTGGATTGTTATGCCAAGACCGTTACATTAGCCATGCCCGAGTCGCCGAGGTTAGAGTGGAGAGGTGTTTCAGTTAGTGCTTTCAGCCGAGTTATTTCTTTCATAAAGGCTCGACACATGGTCGAGAAAGGGTGTCTAGCCTATCTTGCTTATGTGCGGGACACTACCGCCGAGTCTCGTACTGTTGATTCAATACTTGTCGTCCGTGAGTTTTCGGATGTGTTTCCCTCAAATCTTCCAGGCATGCCTCCAGACCGGGATATCGATTTCTGCATTGACCTAGCACGAGATACACAACCTATATATATTCCTCCTTATCGTATGGCTCCTAAGGAGCTAAAGTAGTTGAAGGAGCAGCTAGAGGAGTTATTGGCCAAAGGTTTCATCAGGCCTAGTGTGTCACCTTGGGGTGCTCCTGTGCTTTTCGTGAAAAAGAAAGATGGGTCGTTGCGTATGTGTATTGACTATCGCCAGCTGAACAAGGTAACTATCAAGAATAAGTATCCTATGCCTCGCATTGATGATTTATTTGATCAGCTTTAGGGTGCGCGTGTGTTCTCCAAGACTGACTTGAGATCGGGGTATCACCAGTTGAGGATTCGGACTTCTGATGTTCCGAAGACTGCATTCCGCACCAGATATGGTCACTATGAGTTCTTGGTGATGTCTTTTGGCTTGACTAATGCCCCAGCAGCTTTTATGGATTTGATGAATAGGGTATTCAGGCCTTATATTGACTCGTTCGTTATTGTTTTCATTGATGATATTTTGATTTATTCGCGGAGCTTGGGTGAGCATGAGCATCATTTGCGGGTAGTGCTATAGACCTTGCGAGAACAGGAGCTATATGCTAAGTTCTCCAAGTGCGAGTTCTGGCTAGAGTCCGTAGCATTCTTGGGCCATATAGTATCAGGTGAGGGTATTAAGGTTGATCCACAGAAGATTGAGGCAGTTCAGGGTTGGCCTCGTCCTACTTCAGCTACGGAGATCAGGAGTTTTCTAGGTTTGGCAGGTTATTATCGTCGCTTTGTCGAGGGATTTTCTTCTATTGCCGCTCCATTGACTAGATTGACTCATAAGAATGCCCCATTTCAGTGGTCCGATGATTATGAGGCGAGCTTTCAGAATCTCAAATCATCTTTGATATCAGCACAAGTTCTTTCATTACCTTCTGAGTCAGGGCCCTATACAGTATATTGCGACACTTCACGCATCAGGTTGGGATGTGTTTTGATGCAGGATGGCAGAGTTATTGCTTATGCTTCGCGGCAGTTGAAGGTTCATGAGAAGAACTACCCTGTTCATGATTTGGAATTGGCAGCGATCGTTCATGCTTTGAAAATATGGCGGCATTACCTGCATGGTGTATCTTGTGATGTCTATACGGACCACCGCAATTTACAGTATTTGCTTAAGCAGAGAGATATTAATTTGAGACAGCGGAGGTGGCTCGAGTTGTTGAAAGACTATGACCTTACCATTTTGTATCATCCGGGCAAGGCAAACGTGGTGGCGGATACTTTGAGCAAGCGTGCAGCCAGCATGGGGAGTTTAGCCTATATTTCAGCTGAGGAAAGGCCTTTAGCCTTGGACATTCAGTCCTTGGCCAATCAGTTAGTGAGATTAGATCTTTCAGAGCCTCGTCGAGTCTTGGCACATGTGGTAGCTCATTCTTCATTGCTTGGGGAGATCAGGGCTCGATAATTTGATGACCCGCGTCTAGTAGAGCTCCGGGACACTGTGATGCAGGGCATGGCCAAGGATGTTAATTTAGGTGAGGACGGTGTTTTGAGACTGCAGGGCAGGATGTGTGTTCTAGATGTTCATGGTTTGAGGGAGAGAATTCTAGCAGAGGCTCATAGTTCCAAGTATTCTATCCATCCAGGAGCTACAAAAATGTATCGTGATTTGAAGCAGCATTTCTGGTGGAGGCGGATGAAGAAAGATATTGTTCAGTATGTAGCTCGATGTCTTAATTGCCAGCAGGTTAAGTACGAGCATCAGCGGCCAGGAGGTTTATTTCAGCAGATGCCCATTCCTCAGTGGAAGTGGGAGCGCATTACCATGGACTTCATGTCAGGGTTGCCTCGAACTTTGCGGAAGGTTCACGCGGTTTGGGTCATTGTTGATAGATTGACCAAATCGGCGCATTTCCTTCCTGTGGCCACTACTTATACTACAGAGAAGTTGGCTCAGCTCTATATTCGTGAGATCGTCAGGTTGCATGGCGTGCCACTATCTATCATTTCAGATCGAGGTCCTCAGTTCATGTCACACTTCTGGAGGGCTTTGCATCGGGAGATGGGTACTCGATTAGCCCTCAGTTCAGATTTTCACCCTGAGACTGACGGCCAGTCAGAGCGTACAGTTCAGATTCTGGAGGATATGCTCAGGGCTTGTGTGATTGATTTCGGAGGTCAGTGGGACCAGTTCTTGCCTTTGGCAGAGTTTGCATATAATAATAGTTATCAGACCAGCATCCAGATGGCTCCATTCGAGGCTTTATATGGTCGGTGATGCCGTTCTCCGATTGGGTGGTTTGAGCCTGGTGAGGCTTGGCTATAGGTACTGACATGGTCAGGGATGCTTTAGAGAAAGTGAAAATTATCTAGGAAAGTCTTCGCACAGCTCAGTCGAGGCAGAAGAGCTACGCAGATCAGCAGGCTCGAGATATAACATTTATAGAAGGGGATCAGGTTATGCTAAGAGTTCGCCGATGAAGGGCGTCCTGAGATTTAGGAAGAAGGGCAAGTTGAGCCCTATGTATATAGGCCCATTTGAGGTGTTAGAGCGAGTTTGTGATGTTGCTTATAGACTTGTTTTGCCTCAAGCGCTATCACGAGTTCATCTAGTTTTTCATGTTTCGATGCTTCGGAGGTATCTCACAGACTTCTCCCATGTGATCGATTATAGTACTATCCAGCTAGATGAGCAGTTGAGCTATGAGGAGGAGCCTGTGGCTATTGTTGATAGACTGGACCGCCAGTTGAGGTCCAAGACAGTTTCAGCGGTTAAGGTCCAGTGGAGGGGCCAACCAGTTGAGGAGGCGACTTGGGAGTCCGAGCAGGATAGGCGGGACAGATTCCCACAGCTATTCAGCACATCAGGTACAATTCTAGACCCGTTCGAGGTCGAATGTTTATTTAAGAGGGGGAGAATGTAACGACCCAGCCGGTCATTTTGTGTGTTGGGACTCCGTTCCCGTGAATGACTCTTTCCATAGCGGCTACTCGTGCCTTATTACTTGTGTGGGCAGGTAGTTCGAGATTCAGAAGTGATTTGGCCAGTTCAGGAACACTTGGTTCCTGAAGGCTAGCCTATTTGGAAATTTTTTGTTCCGAGCAGCATTTTTTAGCAAACGACCTCAGAATCAAGTTCTGACAGCTCCAGCAGCTCCGGATGATGATTTCAGACTTGGGAGTGTGTTCGCCTTGGGTTTCTGATGACCTGGGAGTATTTCGGCACTTGAATTGGAATTCAGGATTTCATAAGATTTGGAATTCAGCCTGGAATTGGACCTCGTGATATCATGAGCCGAATGGAATTCCAGAACTGGCAATAGTTCCATATAGTAATTTATGACTTGCCCGCAAAATTTGGGGTCATTTCGAGCAGTATAGACCCGTTCGGCATATTGATGAGCCATTTGAATTTTCTTGAAATTCTAAGTTTGAAACTAAGGGGTTTTGGGGAGTGATTTATAGTTTGGATGATGTTTTTCGTGTTCTGGGAGCTCGAGTAAGTCTGTCTTATGACTTGGGACTTGTTGATATAATTTGTCGAGGGCTCGGGTGGGCCCAAGGGTCTCCGGACCCCGATCGGGGTCAAAAACCAGCAGTTGCACAACTGGTGGGAAGTCTTCTGGTGTGACTGCACCTGCGGTCCATGAGCCGCAGGTGCGAGGCTCGCACCAGCGGTCTTCCCATCGCAGGCGCGGCTCCTTCCATAGGAGCGGCCTTTCTTCCGCAAGAGCGGCTCCGCAGGAGCAGACCAGGCTCCGCAGGCGCGACATTCCCTAGGGCCCAGGCCATCGCAGGCGCGGCCAATTTCACGCAGGTGCGAGTCCGCTCCTGCGATCCAAAGTCCGCAGGAGCGACCCTTTTTCCGCAGGTGCGATTCCGCACTTGCGATCCAAAGGTCGCAGGTGCGGAAACTGCTGGCCAGTTCTATAAAAACCCCATTTCGTGAATTTCTTCCCAAAACACAATTTTTCCTCCATTGTTGCACACCCCAAGAGCTCCAGAACGTGTTTTCAGTCCAATTACCTCAGGTAAGTAATTCTTTGGCCTCCGCATGTTGAATCCTTCAATTCTTTGGGAATTTCCTCTTCCAAATTCATAGAAATTCATCAAAAATTGTTGGGGAGAATAGAGGGTTTTGAGGAAAATGGGAATTCTGATTTTTGGGCCATTGTAGGATGATTAATTGAGTTAATCTTGATCCTTAGGCGACGTATATCGCATTTCTTCAAGGATCATAATTTTCCAGACGTCGAGGCTCGGAGTTGAATTTCCAAAGTACGTCAAGAATATGTTTTTAAGGGAAATCCTTAATAAATCCTCCTCGATTCTTCCTAAATTGATATAACTATGTGTTTTTGGCTAGTTACAAGCCATCGAGGGTAATTCGGAGGATTCGTGTGTCTTGTTGATTGGTCTGTTGGCCGGAGGAGCACTTGTCCAGGTGAGTCTCCTTTCCAAACTTTGTAAGGGGGAAATGTCCCCTAGGCTCTTTGTTGCTAATTGTGCTTGTTGAGGGGGCTACGTACGCACCACGTGACGAGAGTCCGTACGTGGCATCTATACTGTATGTTGGGTAGCCGTAGGACCCACGAGCATGTTCTAACTATTTGTTTAATATTATCTGATGTTTTGTACGAGTTGTTACTGATATACGATGAAATTGAGCTATGATAGCTGCGAATTAAATGTACATAATATTCAGATAAGAATTATGAACTCCATCAATTGAGTAATTGTGTTACTCCTGATATAATTGATAAAGAGCAAAGAATAAATGAGATAATGAGTTGTTGAGCTAAACGAAGGTGGTTAAAATTCCTTCTTATACTTGAATAATGTGATAAGTCTTAATAATGAGCCGTTGAGCTAAACGAAGGTGGTTGAAATTCCTTCCTATACTTGAATTGTTCCATCATGGTGATATTATGAGCAAAGTGGATAATGTGATAAAAATCCTAACTTTGGCTATCAAGTGAGATGTGAGTATCCGATCCCGTTGAATGTGGGCGAGTCGGTACCACGGTGTCTAAATATACACATATATATATGCATTCATGCAGTCATATATACGCATTCATGCATTCATGGCCCCCGAGTCACAGGTATGATTCGTGATCGGGGAGAACTTATATTTTCATTGCCCCTGAGTCACAGGTTTGATTCGTGATCAGGGAGGAATTACACTTATATTTTTACCAGCCCCTGAGTCACAGGTTTGATACGTGATCAGGGAGAGATCAGACTTATTTTACTAGCCCCTGAGTCACAGGTTTGATTCGTGATCAGGGAGAATTATACTACTATTTTCATCGGCCCCCGAGTCACAGGTATGATTCGTGATCGGGGAGAACTTATATTTTCTTCGGCCCCCGAGTCATAGGCATGATTCGTGATCGGTGAGAGTTTTACTTTGCATCATTGGCCCCGAGTGACAGGTATGATTCGTGATCAGGAGATTATATATATATGTCATTAGCCCCTGAGTCGCATGAATGATTCGCGAGCAGGGAGAGATATTTGCCCACGAATCGCATGGATGATTCGTGATCGTGGATATTTTATCGAGTCAGCGCACGAGTCAAAGGTATGATTCGCGAGTGTGTGGAGCTTTATAACCGAGTCAGTCCTTATGACCCACCCTTATGACTTCGGTCGATAGTCTTGTCTGTGTCGGTTATATCTATATACACATATGCATTGATTAGCATCTGAATTGAGTTAGGAGCGTACGATGGTGAGTTGAGAAGCAATACTGAGTACGGGAAAGTGAATAATTGAGATAACAAGAAAAGGTATTCCAGATAATGAAAAGGAAAGGTGATGTTTAAGATCGGTTACATGTTTGTTGATTACCTGTCCTTATACTTGATGTAGTTGCTCACATGATTTATTGCTCAACATGTACCTTATTTAATTATTTATGTACTGGACCTTAGTGAGTATGCATTCTACCTCTCGTCACTACTTTTTACGAGTTTAGACGGAATACTCACTGGGTACATATTAGATTATATGTACTCATGCTGCACTTTCTTTCTTTTTTCTGCACTTGATTGTGCAGGTGTTGAGGTCCGTCCGTCTGCTAATAGATACTGATCGCGGTGTCACTCCATACGGTGAGTTGTCTTCTTGGCGTCATCCTGACAGCACCTCTGGAGCCTTCTAGTTTCATTTTGCTCAGTCTTTTGTTCCAGACTGCGGCTTGTATATTTTTTTGCATATGTATTTCTGTCGTTGTATCTATGTAGCCGCCCGTTGACACTGTGACACTAGTCCTGGCACACACTTGTTGTAGTTATGTTGGTAATTTGGGGTTGTATATATTGGGCCTAGCTGTGGCTCAGCTTGTTTCTACGGCCTTACCCCATACCGTTGATTATATTCCGCACTTTTATTGTTATAGTTGTACGTTGGCTTGCCTAACCTCGCCGTTAGGTGCCATCACGACTTGAACGGATTTTGGGTCGTGACATTCTACCCAGCCCCAGACCTAAATTTCTACCCGGCCCAACCCTTCGATCAATCTGAGTCATTGATCAATTTGAATCAACGACCCAGATTAATATTTACCTTAATTAACTCCTAATGACCTACCCCCCTTCGCCTCATTTTTCTCCTCTCACATTATCTCTCTATCTCTCTAATTCTCTCTCTTGAGACTTCCAGTCTCTTCTTCTTCGATGAAGATGGTTCGTCTCCTCCGGCCACTTCCCTCGCAGGAAACCATGGTCTCTTATCCTCTCTTGGTTACTGCATTACCCCGCGTCAGTCTAGTGAACCCCTGAGGCCCTCAGATGAACCTGGAGCGGTTCAACTCCTCCCATGGTTCCTCATGCCATCTCCGGCCACCTCCGGCCATCTGAGTAAGATATGTGACCTCTCCGGCTAAAGCCGGCAAAACTATAAGGTTTTCCCATTTTTCTGGGTTCTCTGAAACCCTAAAATCTAAGATTTTCCGGTTTTCTTTCAGATCTATGATAGATCTATGTCTATCTTAAGCTATTTTGTTGTTTTACCATAAGTTCTCTGATTGTTTCTAAGAATTGACTCTTCATTGTCAACTTTGGTTTTGTGACCTCGCTTTTGAATGATTTTCCTATGACTAGCATCTTCCTAGAATCTCTACTATGTTTTAGAAATTTGTTGAAGTTTCTCTCCTTACCTGACTTGTTGTGATGAAAACTCTAATTTTAGACCTAAACCGTGAAACTACTGATTTGCATGTACGTTTGCATATGTGTTTATGTTTCATTGATCTTTACCCTATGTTGTTCGTCTTTGATTTTTCTTGCTTCCTTTCTATCTCACTGCTCACTTCATAACTCACATGACCCCTAATTTCATGTACTAGGGTTTCTGATGTTCTTGCTTAAACGTCCGTGTTATTTCATGTTATTTCTCTTCAATTAGTATTTTGCTTGTTCGAATCCTTGATTCTATGCTATTTTTTACTCAATTATTTCCTGACTTATTGCTTTGCTTATAATATGTTTATTCCATTTATACACAGGGATCTCTATTCACTAGTTGTTGTTTGAATCCCTGATTCACTATGATTTGAAAGTCTTGTTGATCTCGTATGAGATATTCTTACTGATTTCCAATCTCTAATCTATTTCTTACCTTGATTCGTTACTGTTGATTGATATTGCTTCCTTAATTAATATTTTCTGAACCTAGTCTTAATTGTCTGCTTGATTTGGTTTATGTTCATAGTAACTTTCCTTAATTATGTTTACCTACTAGCCGTTTGAGTTCAACCTTCAATTAAGGATTACCTAATGGCCTGTTATGAACACTATTTTACATTCTTTCCTTATTTGTCACTCACCGTTTGAATAATTCCCTTAATTCTAGGGATAATTGTACTGATTTTACAATTAGTTGATTCTCTGAGTCCCATAATTACTGGGCAGTCTGATCTTATTTTGACCTAGTTCCAAACTGTATAAATATACTCTATCCATGCATTGACACACACAGACACACATGGTTCTGAACTCTCTCTCACAACTAAATTTGCTCTCTTTCTCTCTCTCTCTCTCTCTCTCTCTCTCTCTCTCTCTCTTTTTGTGCTACTTGTTACTGGTTTAAATTAGCCGGCCACAAGCCAAGGATAATTTTTGGGTCTCTCTCTAACTTCTGCTTTGGTATTACTATTTATCATATACTGGTATGTCCTAATTTCAGCTTAAGTTTCAAAAGCAATATGTTTCTTTGGTACTTCAATTCATCCTGATCCTAATATGTTTTACTTATGGTTTTTGTTGTTCAAACTTCAATTAGCATGTCTACTCTACTGCTCTACTAACATGATTCTCAATGTGCCCTTTCCTTAGACTCAACATGTTTATGAAGTATTATCCCCCTTAGCATACCCCAATGTGATTCTTCCCCACTTATGATTCCTCGCCTACAACAATCTGTGATGTATGTTACTTAGTTCTTTTGTAATTCGGAAGTACATGTTGTACCTAGAACCCCTCAGTATCTCTCTGATTCTGAGTTTCTGTGTAACTCTGCCTATTGTGTTCCTATCCCTACATGCTTCCTACTTATCCCCAATTCCTCATCCCCCTGTCTGTGAATGCTGAACTTGTCCTATTTCCTGTTTCTTGTTCTACGTGTGCTGTGTTGGTATGTTGTCTATGCTGATTGCCTTACCTTTTTCAAACTATTTCCTTTAAACCTCTCTCTTTTCTCTTAAAAACTATTTTAAAACTATTTTCTACTCAAACGCCTCAAACTATGAGCACTTTAGCTATAATCTTAGACCCCTTAAGATCTGCCCCTCTTGTGTGAGCATTGCCTTGGGACCCTTGAACTCCCTCTGAACTTTGACACACAAGAGTCGACCCTTCCACACTACACTTACTCCATCTTGGCTATGAGATCTGGGTGTGAACACTGCCCGGGATCCTCTGAGATCCTTAGGGAACTCTGACACACCCGGATTATGAAGGGTTATGAAATAACAGTACATGGAATTGAGGACCTGGATACTTGGGCCTACTATGGAAGGCTCCCTATAGCTAACTTCTTCTTTTCCTTTTTTAACTATGTAATTCATATTCCAAGGTTTGTAATAATTTGTAAATACTATTATGGGGTTGGATAGGGAAAATATTGGTGGAGTATGCATGCTATAGTATAAGTATGGGTAGATATCATGTTTCTTTAGGTTTATTTTTTCCTATGTTCGCACTAGTAACCATGTCTAGGGATAAAGCATGCCATGAATTTGTCACTTATGTTGATACTACTTTTCTTTCAGCATATCATCCTAGCTTAGAAAATCATGTTCATAGGATCAGTAATATCAATGAAAAATTTCTATCATGTGATTCTGAAAATGTAATCTAGATCCTGCCTTAAACGAGTGTTAACAAAATCTGCAATACTCTGACATGTTATACGTAGAGACCCTGTTCTAGGAAAACAACTAATAAACTGGTCACTCTCATACTTGCTGCATATTTGGAAAGCATATAACTGCATACATTTAGAAGATCCTGCCTAGGATTTTGCATACAAACCATTATGTATCTCTATACGTGCATATTAGACAGCATGTTTTAGGATCTCATTCAACGCCTAGTTTAACTACTGATGCATGAGAAAGGCCTAACGAATATCCCCCCATGTTTTCATAACTGGTATTAATTCCGCATTTTTCTAAGTACAACATGTTTAGGCAACACAACTCAAACAGTTTCTTTAATAATTCGAGTAATTATTGAGCCTTATTCCTACGCCTAGGCAAGCCTTAGGTGGTTGAATAATTAAACTGAGAATCTGCCTTTCCTGTATATGTTGCTCAATGCTTAACATGTTCTTTTAATCAGTAGGCAAAAGTGATTAGGGTTTCCAAGTAAATAAAATAACATGCCCGTCTGTTTATCTTCTGAACTCACTTAGACACCATATGTTAGGTTTCTGAATCTGAATATTGTCCTTATTTGTGTTTGAGTCGTGCTGTTATGTGCATTATCTGCGGAGGTGAATTTGAGCCTCTTACATGCTCCTATGTGTTCCTATGTAGTGCAGTCCTATGTGTTCTTTATTTGTCGCCTTAGAACTTTACCTTTCAAACCTGAGGGTCTGCCTAGTACTTCCCTTTTAGGATAGTAGTCCTAACCTCCTACGGGACTTATAGGAAGGGGGGGGGGGGTAACATCACGCAATAGAGTTCGTGACCAACACGTGCTTTAGTTACCTTCACGGGGTGGGGAAGGGTAGAATATAGACATGATGACCGATGCACTAATACCACGTGTAGCCCCTCTTTGAGGAGTGTCATATCGGGTATTGCATTGATGTGATCCATATCATCACAAACCCAGGATATCCTTTACTTGAAATGTTTAGATTAAAACTCTTTTCTTTTTAACTGTTTTCAAACACCTTGTATGCTTAAAGACTTAAACCCCCTCTTATTTGAGCCTTTATTTGTTTGTTTGCTAAAACATACAAATTCACAAAAGCTATTTGGCCGGGACCCAAACTTGTGGATCCTACACCTTCCCCTTAGGATAATTTCAAGCCCTTACCCTATCTCTGGTTAACAACGTAGTTGTAAATGAACCCCTTAGGTTCCCTAACGCATCTTTAAAATCGTTAGGTGGCGACTCTCAAAAAATGCAAACCCCTTCCCAAAAGGAAAAGTCTCACCAAAAATGTCCTGAACCCGATCTCCGCGAGGAAAAAGGGGGCGCGATAGGCACCTCGCCCTGCTCCTCAGTAATGGGATCCGCTGCTGGATTCGTTGGTGGTGCAACTAAAACCACTCTAGGACGCCCTCATCCCCTACCTCGGGTCGGTGCCCTCCCCCGACCTCCGCCACGGCCTCGGATGACGGGGATAACGTCCCACCGCTAACCGCTTTTTGTCCCAAATCTTTGGGGTTGCTTTTTCCTATAAACGTTGGTTAAATTTCTTTATGTTATTTGTACCAGTAACCGGTTTATGGATGAGGAGCCTGCGCCGCGACGTTTTTGTGCAATAAACCCTTCCGACTGAAGACTAGTGGTAGGTGGTCCTGCCTTGGGCTGGGCCTACCTCCATCCCTAGAGGAGCCGTATGAGGCAGAAGCTCCACGTATGGTTTTGAAGACGAGCCTTTCCAGCAATGGGGAGTCGGGTTAGCACCACTCGTTGGCTCTATACCCGAAACAGATGCGTTGTGCTACCCAACGCCTAACCTTGTCTCCCCTTTGATTTCAACTCAATCTAAACGTTGGGAACGATTGAAAGCGACTGCGGGGGGTACTGCAGAACATGTGCGAGCCCTTTCTAATCGAAAAATCAAATTCAATGAGGATTTGGTTTATCCGACACGTACATGTCATGAGCATCCCGCCTTTCTATGTTCTATAGACTTGTATGTAACTATTGAGAGTGAAGATATTCTACATAATGTGAATATTCCACGAAAAGTTTGCTCCTAGGTCATTTATTTTCTCCCCTTCTACTATTATAGCTTCAACTTCTTTCTAAAAATATTTCGTTTTTTTTCTTCGCCCTTTGCATTGAAAGAACGGATTAAAAAAATGATTCAACCTTAGACCCATTTAAATGTAGCGGATAACAGCGAGGCTCAAAAATTGATGTGTATTCGAATTATAGGAGCTAGCAATCGTCGATATGCTCATATTGGTGACGTTATTGTTGCTGTGATCAAAGAAGCCATACAAAATATGCCCCTACCGCCCGCTTCCATAGAACAATATCTTGGCAACGTAGACCTAAGTGGTCATATTGGATCCTTGGGAACCATCACAAGTACGACCGGCCTATATATATCTTTCTTAAGAACCTAGGCGACATGCTTTAAAGCGGCGCCTTCCTTTTTTTAATATGAAAAGAGACCAGTCAGCTTTTAGATCTACATCCAGTACTGGTAGACAAGAAGCTCCCTTTATAATAAAAAATTTCGGCTCGGCTCGGGAAAGCGCTGGCAACAACAGAAAGGAAGGAACCTTAGAATTCACTCTACCTGTCGATGAAAAAATTGGATTTGAGAGGAGCTGAAAGCCACTTGACTCTAAGGAGAGGACCACCAACTAGCCGCTGTCAACTACAAACCCAGAGTAGGACTAAACAATGACCTCTTTTCTTTGGCAACAAACAATCAAACTGAAACCTTTATGAAGACGAGCATACGATTCGAACGCGGAGCCTTTCTTTTTCGTTCGTCTATCTTAATAAGTGGATTCCGATTCATGCAGTCGTTCTCTGCTGCATTGGTATTTTCCTCCATGATTCAGTTGTCGAGTATGATTTGGTATAGTTTCAAAGTTTTAAGCTGGAGCCTCACGTCACGAAACGAATGTTTTGTTTTCAAATCAGCTTCGAAGAATGGCCGGGAATCGTCTTCCTAAAAAGAAGTCTTCGTTTGAAAAAATATAGTTCCCGGATCGGAAACCGAATCCTAAAGTGACTTCAGAACAAGTTTGAGAGCTTTGATCGAAAACCTTTCCTATCTAGTGTCAGCTGATCCTTCAGCGTCTGCACCAACTAAATCAGAAGCTTAATTCGAAAGACGAGAGTAGGCTCGAGGAGGATCAAAAGACCGATTATTGGTCCCCTAAAGTTAGAAAGTTCACCAGCCACTACATCTGTAGATCCCACCAAATCATTAAACCTGGCGGCTGCTCTTTGATCATTGATTCACCGACCATTAGATACAAGAGCACCGTAGAGTGCTAAACTTCGTTTTGAGAAGTGTTAGAACAATGGATCCTGCAAGGAAAGAAGTGCGAATTCGCCCTACCAGAGAGCGCATAGAGGGTTTGGAGGAGAGGCACTCATAGTTGGGTTGTAACTTCCTTAGGTGTCAAATGTGATGATGTACCTAGTGAGGATGAACCAATGTGAAAGAGTGTAAGCTTCGTTGCCCGAACACGATTGGTGCTGACCACACTAGGTGCTACCGTGGTAGCAAGAGAGGCCTCCAAAATGTCGGTTGCGCGCGTCCTCGCCATCTGTGAGAGAATAGAAGAGTGAGATTTAGTATACCAGCAAATGCATGATAGAAGATGGATAAAGAGAGATTTCCTAACACCCAGTAGCCTCGTGAAGATAAATACAGACGTCTCTGTACCGATCCACAAGACTCTATTGGGTTTACCTGTAACTTGTGAGACCTACGTGAACCTAGAGCTCTTATCCCAGGAGGTCCGCAGTAAAATATGGGGCTTGGGCGTATGCCCAGAAATGAATTCCGAGGTCCCAAGCCTTAGAAAATAATTTTTGAAGAAAATTGTTCTACTGGTTAATTCAAGAAATAAAGAAATGAAATAATATGTGAAATATATGATATCGGGCCTGTATTTTGATTCCGGGGCTCGAATCAAGTTTTTTATGTTATGTAAGTCCTATATGTGAAGTTTCATGAGAATCAGAGTTGATTTGATGAAATTCAGACATCCGGTTGAAAAGTTAGAAAATTTTGAGAAAACCATGAGTTTTGAGGTTAAATTTGTAGATTTTGATGTCCTTTTGATGATTTGATTGCACGAGCAATTCCGTATGATGTTTTTAGACTTGCGTGCATGTTTTGTTTGGAGCCTCGAGAGCTTGAGTGAGTTTCAGATAAGCTTAGGCTATGTTGTGCTTGTTTTTTTATGTTTCATCGTTGTTTCTTCAAGAAAAAATGATACGACATTAAGCAAATGAGCTCCCAATTCAGTTTTTATTGAACCATTAGATCTATATCGTAATTAAGGAGCCATAGGAAAAAGAATCATCGAATTTGGACATCGTATGAGGAAGTTATGCTTATTTTCGTGTCGGGAAAACAATGATGGTTTGCTGGTTTGTGCAGTTCGCAAATGCGAACTTTTTGTGGCAAATGTGACTTCTGCCCAACTTCCTCTTGTTCGCAATTGCGAAGTATTTCTTCGCTTTTTCGAGGGTCGGAAATGCAAACCCTGATTCGCAAATGCGACTTCTGCAACCTGTTTAGTAAGAGTTTAGACGGGATTTTCACCCATTTTTCAATTTTCTCAAACCCTAAACCTCCATAGGCGATTTTCCAAAGACCCAAACTTCTCCAAATCAATGGTAAGTGATCTCTAAATAATTTCTTTCAATTACTAACAACTTTAAACAATGATTTCAACCAAAAATCTAGAGTTTTCATGGTAAAAATTTGGTTTTTGGGTAGAACTTAGGAATTTCAAATTTTGGGAAATTTGACCTCGAATTAAGGTCAGATTCCAATACCAATTGTATATCCGTGCTCAGGGGAGATTGAGTAAACGCGTTTTGGTCCAAACCTCGAGTTTAGACCAAGCGGGTCCGGGGTCGATTTTTGAAATTGAATAGGAAAACTTAGGAAAATCATTACTTTTCAATAAAGTTAATTCTTTTAGGCTATGATTGATAACATTGAACAAATTATGATTAGATTCTAGTGGATTAGAAGCAAATTCTAAAGGAGAAGTAGTGCTAGAGAAGTGAATTGCTTGCGAAATTGAGGTAAGTGTTTGGTCTAACTTTGACTTGAGGGAATAGGAATGCCCACTTGTTTGCTATGTGAAATGCATGGGAGTAGTGTATAGGTGAGGTGACGAGTATCATGCACCACCCAATTTTCCTGTTAAGCATGATCCCTTTCCCGTTCCGAACTTAATTGATTCTTATCTTAATTGTTCTATGTCCATTATTGTTTCTATGACTACTTAGTCTTGTTATTTTATTGTTAGATATTGTTGTGGTTATTTTTTAAGGAGTATTAGTTGTTTTAGCTGGATTCCTTGTGGTACAAAACGGTTGAGCGGTTTGGAATTATTTTTATGAAATATATATATATATATATATGTTCCTGTTGGTTCCATTGTTGATAATATTGAGGAAGTGATGAGGAATGCAATTTAACTATTTTATGATTGTTGAGGTTTATGTGGTTGTTTGGTTTCAATTGATTGTTTTCCAATTGTTGTGGCAAGTGTATTAAAAGTGTTGGTTGTTCTTTTGATTTTATCATGGTACATAAAGACTGAGCTGGGTTGACAACATTACGGTGTTTACATATATTCTAGTTGGGTTTATTGTGAAATGATATTGGTTAAAGCTTTCGAGCTATACAGTTTTCTGTTTGAAATTGTGGAAATAAAAGTATTGTGAAAGGCTTGTCCTGAATTATGAAATTTATGAATAAATTGATATGTTATGTCTGGTGGGAGCGGGTTGCGTGCCGCAATAAGGAGCGATAAGGGTGGACAGGTGAGATCGGGTTGCACGCCCCAACAGGAGCAATAAGGGTGATATATTCAGGGAGGAGCAATAAGGGTGGACAGGTGGGAGCGGGTTGCACGCCGCAACAAGGAGCGATAAGGGAGGACATTTATATTTTTACTGATTTTCAAAGAAAAACAAATATTTGAAAACTTACTATGTTATATTACTATTTTCATATTTTGGCATTACTTTTATTTAAAGTTAAAGTTGGAAACTTGGAACTTATTTGAGAGTTGGTTGTAGTTGTGGCCTGGAAAAGGCAGCTGAGTTATTTCGTTGTTGTTGCAGTACTTAATTATTCGTTTAGATTTCCTTCTTGCATTATGTTTATTGTCTCAATTATATTTTTTTTCTTTCTTTTCTTCTCATGTAGAATTGTTTTATTGCGTTATTGTATGTATTATTGTTACTGGTTATATGTTGTTAATGCCCCGCCGTAGCCTCGTCACTACTTCGTCGAGGTTAGGCTCGACACTTACTCAGTACATGGGGTCGGTTGTACTGATACTACACTCTGCACTCTTTTGTGCAGATCCAAGTACCGACAATCAGTAGAGATATTTAGAGCGGCTATTCATTTATTCGGAGACACGAGGAATATCTGCCTGCGTTCGCAGATCTCGAGAGTCTCCTATTTTCATAAATGCAGTTTTATCATATTCATAACAGTTACCCTATTTCTTTCAGCCCATTATTTGTAGTATTCTTTAGTAGTTCGTGGATTGTGACCCCAGACCTCTAGGGTAGTTCTAGATTTATCGATACGATCATTTTCGTGGCTCGGGTAAATTAAATAAATTGTTTTTTATATTTTGAATCATTCATTAAAAGTCAAAAGACTTAGTTTACTTTAGATTATTTTATTAGGTATAAATGGATAAGTAATATAAAGTAGTTAATCCAATTCTAACATTGGCTTGCCTAGCAAGTGTAACGACCCGACCGGTCGTTTTGAGCTCTAGTGCGTCGTTCGGCAGTTTGAGGCCATGAGCAACTTCATTTCAGGTATTATGACTTGTAGGTGTGGTCGGAATTGAATTCCAGGAAGTTTAGAGCTAATTTTGAAAGAAAATTCTCATTTTGGAAGCCTTAAGTTGGAAGAATTGACTAAGATTGGAATTTTGAGTAAACAACCTCGGAATCAAGATTTGAAAGTTCCAGCAGGTTCATATGATGATTTCGGACTTGGGTGTATATTCGGATCGGGTTTTGGATAACCCGGGAGTGTTTTGGTGAATATCGTGGAAGTCAACATTTTAGAAGGGATTTCATAAGTCTGGGTTGAAAGACATTTTCAGTGATATAGATGTTCGTATGGGATTCCGAGTTGGGGAATAGCTCCGTGTGGTGATTCTGGAGTTGGGGCGCGATCGGAAGTTAATTCGGATGTCCGTAGGTTATGTTGAAGTCATTTAGCTAAAGATAGAAATTTGAAGGCTTTTAAGAAATCTGACCGGAAGTGGAAATTTTGATATCAGGGTCGGAATGTGATTCCGAAAATTGGAGAAGGTCCGTAATGTCGAATATGACTTGTGTGCAAAATTTGGGGTCAATCGGATATGATTTGATAGGTTTCGGCGTGAGATGTAGAAGTTTGAAATTCCTAAGTTCATAAAGATTGAATTGGAGAATGATTCATTGTTTCGATGTTATTTGATGTGATTTGAGGCCTCGATCAAGTCCGCATTATGTTTTGGAATAGGTTCATGTAATTGGACGGGGTCCCGGGGGCCTCGGGTGGAGTCCAGGTGGTTAACGGATCAAATATAAAGTTTGAGGAGGAGCTGAACTGTTGGTGTCTGGTGCGACCGCACCTGCGAGGACCGCAGGAGCGGCTTTGGCGCCGCAGATACGGAGACGGATGGAGAAGAAGGGAGCCGTAGGTGCGGGATATCGGGCGCACCTGCGGGTGTGCAAGTGCGAGAGGGAGACCGCAGGTGCGGAATTCGGGCCTAGGTAGATTGTTTTTAAAGCGGGGATTTGCCATTTCTTCCCTTATTTTCTTTTGGTATGGGCGATTTTGGAGAGCTTCAAGGGGTGATTTTCTTCAGGGATCACAAGGTAAGGTATTCCAACTCATTTCAAGTTGAATACCTGGTTTATGTTCGGATTTAAGTATAGCAAATTGTGAAAATTATGGGATTTGGAAGAAAACCTAGAAGTTGGTATTTTGAATTTTGACCACGAATTTGAGCATAAAATTAGAGTAAATTATATATTTGAGTTAGTAAGGCCATGGGTAGAGTTTATCTTCAAGAAATTTTGGAATCCGGGCACGTGGGCCCGAGGGCATTTTGGTCAATTCTTCGAGCGGAGTTGAGAATTTATATACTTTTAATTGTAAACAAGTATTAGAGTATATTTTCATTAATTTGCCATTATTTGGCTAGTTTCGGAGCGTTGTGCAACGATTTGAGTCATCGGAAGGGCTTGGAAGCAGGTTATGGAATTTCGGAGCGAGGTAAGTGTCCTTTCTAACTTTGTGAGGGGAAATGGTACCAATAGGTGAACCAATTAATTATGTGCTACTATTTGCGGGGGCTACGTACGCACAAGGTGACGGGAGTCCATGCGTAGCTACTAATATGCTATGTACGGGTAGTCTAGAACCCACTAGCATGCTTTACTTGTTGTACTTGTGGCCTTTTCAATAAAATATCATGTGATGCTGACAATTAGTAATTAAATCTTTAATAAGGATAGAGACTAATTTTCTTAGTCATCTAGAAGGAGAATTGATTCTTCCTTGGGTAATTGCGTTTCGGATAAATCTATAATGTTTGAAACCCTGTCGAAATTGGCAAGTACATCCCCAGAAAGGCCATAAATACTATTTGCATGTTCATTAAAAGGAGAATTCTATCACTTCATGTAATAGCTAAATTTCCTGATAAAATGTGGTTTATTTGGGTGAATATGTGTAACTATGGGTGCCTGAGTCGCATGTATGATTCGCGAGCAGGATGACCTTGTTATTTGTGTATAACTGCGTCGCATGATCGATTCGCGAGCGGGGAAGATAGATGTATATATGGATCGAGCCGTTCAACCCTCGGCAGTGCACATTTTATAATTGTTGGTCCGCGCCGTTTGACCCTCAGCATTTCTACGCATGATAATTGCTGCGTATTTTCTGTAATAATTACCTGTTTAATGGCCTATGAAGTTTTAAATTGCCAACTGAAATGACGAAGATTTAAAGTAGTAAATGTGAAGGAAGTTGATATTGCTTATCCCCGATTTTATTAAATTGCCTATGATATTCCCACTTAGTGCCTCACTTTATTATACTAAATTGACTTCTAGCAATTGTCTAATTCGACCTCTCGTCACTACATCTCTGAGGTTAGGCGGGACACTTACTGAGTACACGTTATTTTCATACTCATGCTACGCTTGCTGTGCGTTTTTATTGCATAGGTACCTTCACAACAATATGGCTGACTTGGAGGCTTAGACGAGTTGCATCACCCAGAGATGACCCGCAGTCGGCAGAGTCTTTCTCTATGTCACACACAAGATTCGTAGTATTTGTATAAATTCTTAGAATTTTCTCATGCATTTGTGACACCGGGTTCTGGGATGTATTTTATTAAAATAGAATATTAAACTATCGTACTTGCTTAGCTTATTTTATTCAGTTATTATGTAATAAAGTAAAAGGTAATGATTTCAAAAATTCTAAAACAAGAAATATAATATCATCATTTAATGATTGGCTTGCCTGACAATAGTGTCCGGCGCCATCACGACTTTATGGATTTTGGGTTGTGATAACTTGGTATCAGAGCTCTAGGTTCCCTTAGGTTTCACGAGTCATGAGCAAGTATAGTAGAGTCTTGCGGATCGATACAGAGACGTCTGTACTTATCTTTGAGAGGCTACAGGGATGTTAGGAGTACTTCCATTCTTGATTCCTCATCGTGCGATTTGATTCCTTTAAGGCTTATGCCTATGTTTCTTCCTACTCAATCTTACACATTGCGAAACGCTTGTTATGAATCAGGAATTTGAGGAATTGAAATGGTGCTACGGATAGGGTGCGTGATATTTTCCATGCGTAATTGGTTGGGGCAGTTGTTATTGCCCTACGGAAGGATAATATGTTGTTTCAACTCAGTAGTTGTGTTTATGAGAGCCTTGAGTCTATGCTCAGATAGTGATGATGCTTAGGATTGGTTATCGCGCGATGTGGGTGTGATGGTAGGATGCTTGCCCATATATATGAGCAATGAATGACTTGAAGGGAGGTCTTCTCAGAGCATGATTTTGAGATTTCAGCATTTTAGTTCAGGCAGAGGAAAGGTCATTCAACTATAAATGGTCAGGTTTTGGGTTGATAAAGTAATAAGACTCGGTGTTTTCAAGTGAGGTGGAATATTCACATGTGATGTGATATCGTCGTCATTGATCGAATGGAATGTGTTAAGTTTGTCGGTGCTATGGTTTCTTTCGTTGCATGGGGTCAGAGTATTGTGAAGAAGTATTGAAGAAGCGGCTGTCAGAGACCGTGAGGTGCGATGGTTCAGTACTGAATAAGTATTGATAATGAAGGCAGCTCGAGAAAGATGATCTTCGGAGAGTTTGAAGTCGTGGTGAACTGTTGGTTTAAGAGCTACAGAGAATGATATTAAATTGAGGCAGCAATTGGGCAGCATACGAAGAAGGAAGATATGTGAGAAGTGCTAGGCGATGGTTCCATTTCTAGGAGGTCAGGTGTAAGAAACGGAAGTCGAGAAATCGCGTAGGAGGGGAGTTTGACCAAAGTGGGAGAGCGGCAGCATAGTGGTGAATTAGAAGATATTGTAACGCATTAAGTAGATGTCCACGAGGAGCGGACGGACTGGTAAAGTTGTTGAATGAGAACAGGATTAGCATGGGGTATTGATGTTGCAGAGAGTGTGCAGTACAGTGTCGTTGGAAGGTGTCAGTTGGTGATTTCTACAGGTGGGTTATCTCTTGTGAGTAGGTTAGCGGTTGTGTGGTTGGCAAGTTTCTGCAAGGGATTCTAGTGGCTATTCGGTA
The DNA here is from genome assembly GCA_005239495.1 of Nicotiana undulata. Lineage (NCBI taxonomy): Eukaryota > Viridiplantae > Streptophyta > Magnoliopsida > Solanales > Solanaceae > Nicotiana > Nicotiana undulata. The sequence continues at coordinate 33,931 of ML250940.1, read as the reverse complement.
GAAGGCCGAATATATGAGTATGCTAGAAAATTTGAGTATTTAGGAAGTGCTAACAGGAGAATTTAGAAGAATTTGACGGGTTGGTTGAGCAAGGTCATGTCAGCAATGAAGAAAGAATTTCGGTGGGTTCGAGAGTGGTGCAACGAGTAGCTTCAGGATAAATGGGAGAGTCTCACCGCCTGCAATTAGGCTATAGGATTATCTTCTCATGGGGGTTGCGGATTGTCGGCATATTGGCAAGTTATTTCAGCTAAGGAATAAAGTGGTAATTGAGCATGGGATTTGATAAATATGTGCAAAAGTTGGTCCTATTGGACCAGTGTTAAGTTTTGGGAGATTTAGAATTTATGCTTAAGGCATAGGCAGGTTGTAAGGGTAGTGACTCGGTCACGTGCTTCATTGAGAAGGTGTGCATGTGCTAGAAGAGCCTTGAAGCTGATGGTATTCGGGGCCGGTCAGAGTAGGTGACTCTTGATAGCGGTCCTAATGAATTCGAAGGCTAAGAATGTTGTGTTTAAGGGTTTCAGGCAGCAATATGGTTAAGAATCGAACTCTTGCAGCGTAATTTCTGAGAAAGGGAAAATGGCTGGGGTGTTCTATGTTATTTTCAGCATGCATGATAGTATCGGAGGAAGGAGAGAAAATGAACTCCTGATTTGGAGAAGGAGTATCAGGAGGGGTATATTAGTTGGAATTGTGAATGCGCACAAGGAGGGTATGAGACGGTTTATGGGACTGAGACAGCGTGGTCTCATGAGTCAAGGCCACTCGGGATGAGTGAGGATTGAGTTTGTTATGAGTTGAATGGGGTTACTATTTTTTCTAAGGCAATTAAGGATAATTAAAAATAATATAGATTGGTTAGCCATGGTTGAAATGGCACATGTACGGCAGTGATCAATTTCGTCATTGTGATTAAATTATGCATGTGGTTTGTGCCGGTGTGTGCGATGCTTGTCGGCGCCCTAATATATCATAATTGGAAGCATTCAAGTATTATGGCTTGTAAGGTGTAGACGGATCCCGGAAGGATCATGGGGGTATAGACTATTCCCTGAGGATTTGCCTGTTTTGTGATTTTGAGAAGTCACTCGTGTGTTGTTATGGTTCTCTTGAATTGAGGTAAGAAAAAGGTTTCTATATGATGGAGTGTTCACCCTATTAGTGGTTCAGGAGTTATGATGGAATTCTTGCGCCGTCTCATATTGGCATGTTAGGTGCGGCAACAATATGTAATTGGGAGTAAGAATCGAGATTACAGTTTGGTGTTAACAAGGATGTCATGAGCTCGGATGAGCAAGGGAACTGGTGTTGTCTTCAGTGTCATAGGAGATCAGTGTTTGGTGAAAGAGGCTTTGTATCCTGGTTATGGGTTCTTGATTTGTTTTACAGCGTTAGCGTGGTCGGTAGTATGGACGTGCAAACTTGTTACCTGGTGTGGAAGGCCGTGGGAGCGTGACCACGGGAAAATTATATAATTGTGACATGTAGTCACCTGATTGATTGAAGATTTAGACCAAGTATAAGGAAGTGCAACATTGCTTATTTTAGAATTTATGCCTGGAAGGCGTTCGGTTCAGCTGGTTGTGGATTGTGGGGTGTTTGTCCCGGCTATGACAGTTGCTCTTGCGTGTTATGAGGAGAAGTGAGTTGTTATGGACCCAGGTAAGGCTATCAGCCTAGTTCAATGCGAGCAGAATCTGCTTGAAGTGTGTGAATGGATTAAACAGGATTATGAGCTTCATGTGAGTCAGATGTGTTTATTTCAGTATAGCGCTCCTCAAGGAGGGGTGTTGGAATATCAGATGTTGTTCCGTCTTCGTCCAATTCATGTAATATTACGATTGTGCCGTGTGAGTTGTGAAAAGACTTGATAAATCCCTATGTATGGGTCTCCGTGTAATGATCAGGTTAAGTGAGCGGGGGAGACCTTGAGATTCAGAGTGTATATATCGCACCTCAGTTGTGCTTAAGTTTTGTAGCATATGGCTCTATCAGTCCCCCCCAAGATGGCATTATGCACTTAGTGTGCTCGTGACCAATATTCGATATTTTTGTGCAAATGAGTAATTTAGCTCAATGTGTATCTCTTATGTGAATTTCACGATGGGATCGGGTGGCACGTCGCCATGGGTATGTTATTTGGATTGGGTTGCACGCCGCAACAGTGGGATGTTGAGTACGGTTCCCTGTAATTATTTTCTTGTGTTTTACTTCCTATTTTTTCTGAGGAAAGTTTATATTGGTTGCGTGAGTCGAGTAGTCCCTTCCTGAGTCATTTCCTTATGTATCATGTTCAGGTGGTGGCCTATTGGCACATTGTGGCATCATGTGAGACTGTTGGTCATGTATGGGATGATTTGTTGTCTGAGCAGTTCATACTGGGAGCATCAGATTCGTGGAATTTTGGCTATCAAGGATCAGGGAATGCCATGGTGGTTAGATGGTGAATTATGCGGTGCATGGTGCTAATACAGCAAAGGTACGCATCCGTGTTCTGGTACCTCGTGTGGTAGTTGATACGGTGTTTATATACTGGAAAGATTCCTAGCAGAGTATTTCAGGTGTGGAACTAGATTCTGAACTTATTGTATGGATGAAAGAGGATATCTTCAGATTTGATCAAGATAATGTGCTCAACTGGGTTGTGGTAGCACGGGTAGGTGCACGAAGTGTTGAATAGTGATTCAGCTAACTCCGGAGCAGTTCTTAGCACGTTCGAGGACGAACGTATGTTTAAGTGGGGGAAAATGTAACGACCCGACCGGTCGTTTTGAGCTCTAGCGCGTACTTAGGTAGTTTGAGGCCATGAGCAGCTTCATTTCAGGTATTATGACTTGTAGGTGTGGTTGGGATTGAATTCCGGGATGTTTAGAGTTAATTTGGAAAGAAAATTCTCATTTCGGAAGCCTTAAGTTGGAAGAATTGACTAAGATTGGAATTTTTAGTAAATATTCTCGGACTTGGGTGTATGTTTGGATCGGGTTTTGGATAACCCGGGAGGGCTTCAGCGGATATCGTGGAAGTCAGTATTTTAGAAGGGATTTCATAAGTTTGGGTTGAAACACATTTTAGTGATATAGATGTTCGTTTGGGATTCCGAGTTGGGGAATAGATCCGTGTGGTGATTCTGGAGTTGGGGGCGCGATCGGAAGTGAATTTTGATGTCCGTAGGTTATTTTGAAGTCATTCGGCTAAAGATAGAAATTTGAAGGTTTTTAAGAAATCCGACCGGAAGTTGAAATTTTGATATCGGGGTCAAAATGCGACTCTGAAAGTTGGAGAAGGTTCGTAATGTCGAATATGACTTGTGTGCAAAATTTAGGGTCAATCGAATGTGATTTGATAGGTTTCGGCGTCGGATGTAGAAGTTTGAAATTCCTAAGTTCATAAAGATTGAATTGGAGAGCGATTCGTTGTTTCGATATTATTTGATGTGATTTGAGGCCTCGAGCAAGTCCGCATTATGTTTTGGAACAGGTTGATGTAATTGGACGGGGTCCCAGGGGCCTCGGGTAGAATCCGGGTGGTTAACGGATTAAATTTGAAGTTAGAGGAGGAGCTGAACTGCTGGTGTCTGGTGCGACCGCACTTGCGAGGATTTGGCCGCAGGTGCAGACCGCAGGAGCGGCTTTGGCGCCGCAGATGCGGAGCCGACTGGAAAAGAAGGGAGCTGCAGGTGCAGGATACCGGTCGCACCTGCGGGTGTGCAGATGCGAGAGGGAGACCGCAGGTGCGGAATTCGGGCCTGGGCAGATTGTTTTTAAAGCGGGGATTTGCCATTTCTTCCCCTATTTTCTTTTGGTATGGGCGATTTTGGAGAGCTTCAAGGGGATATTTTCTTTAGGGATCACAAGGTAAGGTATTCCAACTCATTTCACGTTAAATACCTGGTTTAAGTTCGGATTTAAGTATAGCAAATTGTGAAAAATTATGGGATTTGAAAGAAAACCTAGAAAGTATTTAGAATTTTGACCACAAATTTGAGCATGAAAATTAGAGTAAATTATATATTTGAGTTAGTAAGGCCATGGGTAGAGTTTATCTTCGAGAAATCTTGGAATCCGGGCACGTTGGCCTGAGGGCATTTTGGTCAATTCTTCGAGCGGAGTTGAGAATTTATATAATTTTAATTGCAAACAAGTATTAGAGTATATTTTCATTAGTTTGCCGTTATTTGGCTAGTTTTGGAGCGTTGTGAAACGATTTGAGTCATCGGAAGGGCTTGGAAGCCGGTTATGAAATTTCGGAGCGAGGTAAGTCTCCTTTCTAATATTGTGAGGGGGAATTGTCCCCATAGGTGAACCAATTAATTATGTGCTACTATTTGCGGGGGCTACGTACGCACGAGGTGACATGAGTCCATGTGTAGCTACTAATGTGCTATGTCCGGGTAGTCTAGGACCCACTAGCATGCTTTACTTGTTTTACTTGTGGCCTTGTCAATAAAATATCATGTGATGTTGACAATTAGTAATTAAATCTTTAAGAAGGATAGAGACTACTTTTCTTAGTCATATAGAAGGAGAATTTATTCTTCCTTGGGTAATTGCGTTTCAAATAAATCTATAATGTTTGAAACCCTGTCGAAATTGGCAAGTAAATCCCCAGAAAGGCCTTAAATACTATTTGCATGTTCATTAAAAGGAGAATTCTATCACTTCATGGAGTAGCTAAATTTCCTGATAAAAATGTGGTTTATTTGGGTGAGTAGGATGACCTTGTTATTTATGTATAACCGCATCGCATGATCGATTCGCGAGCGGGGTAGATAAATGCATCTATGGTTCAAGCCGTTCAACCCTCAGTAGTGCACATTTTATTATTGTTGGTCCGCACCGCTCGACCCTCGGCATTTTTGCGCATGATAATTGTGGCATATTTTCTGTAATTATTACCTGTTTATTGGCCTATGAAATTTTAAATTGCCAACTGAAATGACGAAGATTTAAAGTGGTAAATGTGAAGGAAGTTGATATTACGTATCCCTGATTTTATTAAATTGCCTATGATATTTCCGCTTAGTGCCTCACTTTATTATACTAAATTGACTTCTAGCAAGTGTCTAATTCGATATCTCGTCACTACCTCTCCAAGGTTAGGCGAGATACTTACTGAATACACGTATTTTTGTACTAATGCTACACTTGTTGTGCATTTTTATTGCATAGGTACCTTCACAACAATATGGCTGACTTGGAGGCTTAGACGAGCTGCATCACCCGGAGACGACCCGCATTCGGCAGAGTCTTCCTCTATGTATTGTATTTTTATTTTTAAATTCCTTGTCCAACTTGTATTTCGGACAAGCTTCGTAGTATTTGTGTAAATTCTAAGAATTTGCTCATGCACTTGTGACACCGGGTTCTGGGATGTATTTTATTAAAATGGAATATTAAACTATCGTATTTTCTTAGCGGATTTTATTCAGTTATTGTGGAATAAAGTGAAAGGTAATTATTTCAAAAATGCTAAAACAAGAAATTTAATTTCACCATTTAATGATTTGCTTGCCTGACAATAGTGTCCGGCGCCATCACGACTTTATGGATTTTGGGTCGTGACAACAAGTGTGGTGTTAGGCGCCATCACGATCCCTAGGGTGGGGAATTTGGATCGTGACAAGTTGGTATCAGAGCCAGGTTGCTTAGGTCTCACTATTCACGAACAAAATTGGTAGAGTCTGAAGGATCGGTACAGAGACGTCTGTACTTATCTCTTAGAGGCTATCAAGTTAGGAACAATTTCTCTTCTATTCTACTCTATTGTGCAAATTTATTTTACCATTGATGATTGAACTTGTCTATTTTTGTCCTCTCACAAATATCGAAAACACGCAAAGCATTTACAACTGTACAAGAGATGAAGCACCAATGACAACTACTATTAGAGGAAGAGGCAGAAGCAGAGCTCAGTCTAAATCTCGAACATTAGCACCTATTGTACAGTCTCAAATGGATCTAGACATGGAGGTTCTAGAACAGTCGGTACATGTTGGACTAGCCCATATCCCAGAAGGACTTATAGCTACTTCAGTATTGCATAACAAGGGAATAGTTGAAAGCAATAGGGTTGATTTAGATGAGTTGTGAAGTTTAACATTGTGGATTATCAGGCATTGTGACCTATGACTTCGTGCCAAGTGGTGAAGTCCACTGTCAAGGAATAGATTCTGGGGTCATGTGTTATATCAGTTTCGGCTTGGAATGTATAAGTCCTGAGATTTGGCAAGAGATAAAGCTGGGACTTGCGATATGTCTACCTCCTTAATAACCATATACCTCAGTACCAAAGGAGTTATCTAGACAACTTTAAATCTACAAAAGGTCTACTTAGTGTGGAAGTCACAGTTGCAGATTTTGGGGTGCTCCAGAGGGAGTACAGTGGTTAACAATATTCTAGACTATATGGTTCGTGCCAAGGTTTATATGTATAGATATCTACCTTTGGGGTCATTGTGCATCAATAAGGATAAGAGTTACCCTAAGGAATAACGAAGGGTACATGAATATGTGGGGTAGCTCAGCGATGTTGAGACATCATGGTAAAGGAGAAACTGGTCGCCAGTGGTTGAGGCAAACCTACGAAGAGGACGACCAACCAGTGCAACATCAACTATTTGACTCTCTTCTCATAATGCTTTTGAAAGGGTTAGTTTCTTGAACCTTCCATTTTTGCGTGACGCTTAGGGTTTGAACGATTGTGTCAGGTCACCATGACAATGTCAGAACATGCCATCAGGTTTGATAAGTTAGCCTGTCATACTCCTACTTCGATTCATATAGCTAGAGAGCAAGTCCAAAGACTCATTAAAGGACTCAATTATGATTGTAAAATTTTTGTGCGACTCAGGGAAAGTTGATACTTTATTGCGACTAGTGGTAGAAAGTGTCCTAGACTTGAGAGAGTGATATTTCATCAGTGCACTTAGGATACGTGCCCCATTGCAGTTAAAATTCAACTACATGACCGGCTAGGGAAAATTGGTTCGGAATGTTGAAAGTGGAGATCAGATTCCTAGAGGTGGAGACCCAACCTGTTGGTATATTTTCTATGGTGTGGTTGAGGTCGTTACCTTAAATGGTGTCATTACAAGAATAATCTCTAATTAGTATAAAGTGATGATTTCTTGAACTTAATACGATTATGCGTAACTAATAAAATTCATCTAATATGCTCTACGCTCGGGTGAGCTTCGTAACTCAATAATCTACTTCTGTGAATGCTTGTATTGAGAAATTCTATGGGGATAGCTATGACCATCATTACGTGTTGTAATTTTGTTTGACAGAAAAATATTTAAAAGGATGAAATAGAATGTTTCGATTGGCACGATGCGCATGTTGCTTGTGATTCAGAATTGAGGACGAGATCCTCGCATTTTAATATGATTTTAGATGTTTAAATCAGGCTACGAGCCGCGGTGGAAGTTATGTAAGGACGAGGTCCTTGTGATTAAAATTCTTGTGTTTAAATTCTCCCTTGTGAATTAAAATTTTATTATAGTACTGGAAGGGATTCATGCCTGTTAGGATTATTCAACAATTTATGTATAAAAAAAATAATGATAATAATCTTAATAAATTTATAAATAATAATAAAAGTAATACCAATAATAATTTATTAAATAAATAAATTAATTAATTAATTAACTGTGCATAATTTACCAAATCCGTGTTATAATTATCGGGCTTTGACCTACGAGGTATATGTCGCCCGTTTGGCATTAAATGAGACACGTTAATTCGGGTATATAATTATGAAGTCTTCATGAATCACATCTCGTTATCTGTATTGTGAAGGTTTGAAAGGAGATTATTGTTAACGTGAAGCTGTTTGATAATTCCATAATTGGATATGAACAACTATTATAAAAATAGAGGCGGTGAGTATGGGCAGCCTTGCGTATATTCCAGTTGGTGAGAGACCGTTAGCTTCAGACGTTCAGACGTTGGCTAATCAATTCATGAGGTTAGATATTTCCCCCAGCAGTGTTCTAGCTTGAACAGTCGCTCGATCTTCCCTAATTGATCGTATTCGGGAGCGACAGGATTATGACCCACATTTGGCGGTCCTTAGGGACATAGTTCGACACGGTGATGCCAAGCAGGTTACAATTGGAGATGATGGTGTTTTGAGGATGCAGGGTTGGTTATGTGTGCCTAATGTTGATGACCTTCGTGAGTTAATCCTTGATGAGGCTCACGGTTCTATGTATTCTATTCACCCAGGGGAAGCTAAAATGTACCAAGATTTGAGACCGCATTATTGGTGGAGAAGGATGAAAAAGGACATTGTGGCGTATGTGGTTCGTTGCTTAAATTGTCAGCAGGTAAAGTATGAACATCAAAGACCTGGTGGTTTGATTCAACGGATAGAGATTCCATAGTGGAAGTGGGAGCGTATCACTATGGACGTCGTTATTTGACTCTCATGGACTTAGAGGAAATTTGACGCAGTTTGGGTTATTGTTGATAGGCTGACGAAATCATCACACTTCATTCCCGTAGGAAGTACTTATACTTCAGAGCGGTTGGCTGAGATATATAATCGGGAGATAGTTCGCCTTCATGGGGTGCCCATGTCTATCATTTCTGATCGGGGTACACAATTTACTTCACACTTTTGGAGAGCATTTCAGCGTGAGTTGGGTACCCGAGTAGAGTTGAGTACAACATTTCACCCTCAGACTGACGGGCAGTCCGAGCGTACCATTCAGATATTGGAAGATATGCTCCGCACTTGTGTTATTGACTTTGGAGGTATCAATTCTTGCCGTTAGCAGAGTTTGCTTATAATAATAGCTATCAGTCGAGCAATCAGATGGCTCCTTACGAGGCGTTATATGGTAGGCGCTGCAGATCGCTAGTTGGATGGTTTGAGCCAGGAGAGAGTCGATTATTGGGTACATACTTAGTTCAGGAGGCCTTAGATAAGGTCAAGATTATTCAGGAGAGACTTAGTGCAGCTAAATCTAGGCAAAATAGTTATGCCGATCATAAGGTTCGTGATGTGGCATTCATGGTTAGAAAGAGAGTATTGCTTCGTGTGTCGCCCATGAAGGGTGTTATGAGATTTGGGAAGAAGGGTAAGCTGAGCACTAGGTATATCGGGTCGTTTGAGATTCTTGATAGAGTGGGGGAGGTACATATAGGCTTGCGTTGCCTCCAGGGTTATCCGCAGTATTCCACGTGTCTATGATTCGGGAATATCATGATGACCCGTCCCACGTGTTAGATTTCAGCTTTGTCCAATTGGACAGGGACTTGACTTATGAGGAGGAGCCGGTAGCCATTTTATACCGGCAGGTTCGTTTGTTGAGATCTAAGAGTTATCCTTCAGTCCGAGTGCAGTGGAAAGGCCAGCCATTGAGGTAGCCACTTGGGAGTCCGAGTCGGACATGCAGATTAAATATCACACTTGTTCAATAATTCAGGTAATCTTCTATGTCCGTTCGAGGACGAACGTTGGTTTTAGAGGTGGAGATTATGATGACCCAAAGTGTCATTTTAAGAATTTAGACCCAATTATAGGCCTATTAGCTATAAAAATACTAATTTAAAATACATCAATTTGCGTGCACAGTCCGAGCGTGAATCCGGAAAGCTTATATGTTAAAATATGAGGAATAGTAATTTTTAGAGTTAAAATTTGATTATAGTTGAATTTGGTACACATTTTGAGTAAACGGACTCAGATATGTGTTCCGACGATCCCAGGAGGTCCGCAGTAAAATATGGGGCTTGGGCGTATGCCCGGAAATGAATTCCGAGGTCCCAAGCCTTAGAAACCAATTTTTGAAGAAACTTGTTCTACTGGTTAATTCAAAAAATAAAGATATGAAATAATATGTGAAATATATGATATCGGGCCCGTATTTTGATTCTGGAGCCGGGAACAGGTTTGTTATGTTATGTAAGTCCTATCTATGAAGTTTCATGAGAATCAGAGTTGATTTGATGAAATTCGGACATCCGGTTGAAAAGTTAGAAACATTTGAGTGTTCCTAAGAAAACCATGAGTTTTGAGGTTAAATTTGTAGATTTCGATGTCATTTTGATGATTTGATTTCACTAGCAAGTCCGTATGATGTTTTTAGACTTGCGTGCATGTTTGGTTTGGAGCCCCGAGGGCTTGAGTGAGTTTCGGATAAGTTTAGGCTATGTTGTGCTTGTTTTTGATGTTTCATCGTTGTTTCTTCGAGCAAAAATGATACCAAATTAATCAAATGAAATCCAAATTCATTTTTTATTGAACCATTACATCCGTATCGTAATTACAGAGCCATAGGAAAAAGAATCATCAAATTTGGACATCGTATGAAGAAGTTATGCTCATTTTCGTGTCGGGAAAACGGTGCTGGTTTTCTGGTGTGCAGTTCGCAAATGCGAACTTTTTGTCGCAAATGCGACTTCTGCCCAACTTCCTCTTTTTCGCAATTGCGAAGTATTTCTTCGCTGTTGCGAGGGTCGCAAATGCGAACTCTGGTTCGCAAATGCGACTTCTGCAACCTGTTAAGTATGATTTTAGACGCGATTTTCACCCATTTTAAATTTTCTCAAACCCTAAACCTCCATAGGCGATCTTCCAAAGATCCAAACTTCTCCAAATCATTGGTAAGTGATCTCTAACTAATTTCTTTCAATTCCTAATAACTTTTAACAATGATTTCAACCAAAAATCTAGAGTTTTCATGGTAAAAATTTTGTTTTTGGGTAGAACTTAGGAATTTCAAATTTTGGGGAATTGGACCTCGAATTGAGGTCGGATTCCATTACCAATTGTATATCCGTTCTCGGGGTAGATTGGGTAAACGGGTTTTGGTCCGAATCTCAAGTTTAGAACAAGCGGGTCCGGGGTCGATTTTTGAAATTGAATAGGAAAACTTAGGAAAGCCATTGCTTTTCAATAAAGATGATTCCTTTAGGCTATGATTGATAACATTGAACAAATTGTGATTAGCTTCAAGCGGATTAGAAGCAAATTCTAAAGGAGAAGCAGTGCTAGAGCAGTGAATTGCTTGCGAAATTGAGGTATGAGTTTAGTCTAACTTTGACTTTAGGGAATAGGAACCCTCACTTGTTTGCTATGTGAAATGCATGGTTGTGGTGTATAGGTGAGGTGACGAGTATCTATGCACCACCCAATTTGCCTGTTAAGCATGATCCCTTTCCCGTTCCCAACTTAATTGATTCTTGTCTTAATTGTTCTATGTCCATTATTGTTTCTATGACTACTTGGTCTTTTTATTTTATTGTTAGATACTGTTGTGGTAATTTTGGAAGGAGTATTGATTGTTTTAGCTGGATTCCTTGTGGTACAGAACGGTTGAGCGGTTTGGCATTGTTTTTACAAATTATATATATATATATATATATATATATATATATATATATGTGTGTGTGTGTGTGTGTTCCTGTTGGTTCCATTGTTGATAATATTGAGGAAGTGATGAGGAATGCAGTTTAACTGTTTTATGATTGTTGAGGTTTACGTGGTTGTTTGGTTTCAATTGATTGTTGCCAATTGTTATGGAAAGTGTATTATAAGTGTTGGCTGTTCTTTTGATTATATCATGGTACATAAAGACTGAGTTGGGTTGACATCGTTACGGTATTAACTTATATTCTGGTTGGTTTTATTGTGAAATGATATTGGTTAAAGCTTATGAGCTATACAGTTTTCTGTTTGAAATTGTGGAAATAAAAGTATTGTGAAAGGCTTTCCTTGAATTGTGAAATATAGGAATAAATTGATATGATATGTCTGGTGAGAGCGGGTTGCGCGCCGCAACAAGGAGCGATAAGGGTGGGAAGGTGGGATCAGGTTGCACGCCGCAATAGGAGCAATAAGGGTGATATATTTAGGGAGGAGCAATAAGGGTGGACATGTGAGAGCGGGTTGCACGCCTCAACAAGGAGCGATAAGGGACGACATTTATATTTTTACTGATTTTCGAAGAAAAACAAAGATTTGAAAACGTACTATTTTATATTACTATTTTTCATATTTTGGCACTACTTTTATGTAAAGTTAAAGTTGGAAACTTGGAAATTATTTGAGAGTTGGTTGTAGCTAAGGCCTGGAAAAGGCAGTTGAGTTATTTCATTGTTGTTGCAGTACTTAATTATTCGTTTAGATTTCCTTCTTGCATTATATTTATTGTCTCAGCTATATTTTTTTTTCTTTCTTTTCTTGTCATGTAGAATTGTTTTATTGCGTTATTGTACGTATTATTGTCACATGTTATATGTTGTTAATGCCCCGCCGTATCCTCGTCACTACTTCGTTGAGGTTAGGCTCGACACTTACTCAGCAAATGGGGTCGGTTGTACTGATACTACACTCTCCACTCTTTTGTGCAGATCCAGGTACCGACTAGCAGTAGAGATATTTAGAGCAGCTATTCATTTATATGGAGACACGAGGAATATCTTCCGGCGTTCGCAGATCCCGAGAGTCTTCTTCTATTTTCATAAACATTGTTTTATCATATTCATAATAGTTACCCTATTTCTTTCAGCCCATTATTAGTAGTATTCTTTAGTAGTTCATGAATTGTGACACCAGACTCTGGGGTAGTTCTAGATTTATCGATATGATCACTTTCGTGGCTCGGGAAAATTAAATAAATTGTTTATATTTTTTATATTTGGAATCATTCATTAAAAGTCAACAAACTCAGTTTGCTTTAGAATATTTTATTATGTCTAAATGGATAAGTAATGTAAAGTAGTTAATCGAATTCTAACATTGGTTTTCCTAGAAAGTGTGGTGTTAGGCGCCATCACAATCCCTAGGGTGGGGAATTTGGGTCGTGACAAGTTGGTATCAGAGCCATGTTGCTTAAGTCTCACAATTCACAAACAAACTTGGTAGAGTTTGAAGGATCGGTACGGAGACGTCTGTACTTATCTCTTAGAGGCTATGAAGTTAGGAACAATTTCTCTTCTATTCTACTCTATCGTGCGAATTTATTTTACCATTGATGATTGAACTTGTCTATTCTTGTCTTATCACAAATCTCGACAACACACAAAGCGTTTACAACCGGATAAGAGATGAATCCCCAATGACATCTACTATTAGGGGAATAGGCAGAAGCAGAGCTCAATCTAAAGCTCGAACATCAGCACCTATTGTACAGTATCAAATGGATCTAGACGTGGAGGTTCTAGCTCAGTCGGTACATGTTGGACTAGCCCATATTCTAGAAGGACATATAGCTACTTCAGTACTGCATACCAAGTGAATAGTTGAAAGCAAAATGGTTGATTTAGATGATATGTGAAGTTTAACATTGTGGATTATCAGGAATTGTGACCTATGACTTCTTGCCAAGTGGTGAAGTCCATTGTCAAGGAATAGATTGTGGGGTCATGTGTTATATCGCTTTTGTCTTGGAATGTATAAGGCCTGAGATTTGGCAAGAGATAAAGTTGGGACTTGCGATATGTCTACCTCCTTAATAACCATATACCTCAGTACCAAAGGAATTATATAGAGAACTTTAAATCTATAGAAGGTCTACTCAGCGTGGAAGTCACGGTTGCAGATTTTGGGGGTGCTCCAGAGGGAGTACAGTGGTTGACAAGCTTCTAGACTATATGGTTCGTGCCAAGGTTTATCTGTATAGAGCTCTACCTTTGGGGTCATTGTGCATCAATAAGGATAAGAGAACACTAAGGAATAGCGTAGGGTACATGAATAAGTGGGGTAGCTCAGCGATGTTGAAACATCATGGTAAAGAAGAAATTGGTTGTCGGTGGTTGAGGCAAGCCTACGAAGAGGAGGACCAGCCAGTGCAACATCAACTATTTGACTCAGTTCTCATAATGCTTTTGAAAGAGTTTGTTTCTTGAACCTTGCATTTTTACGTGGCGCTTAGGGTTTGAACGATTGTGTCAGGTCACCATGACAATATCAGAACATGCCATCAGGTTTGATAAGTTATCTTGTCATACTCCTACTTCGATTCATATAGCGAGAGAGCAAGTCCACAGACTCATTAAAGGACTCAATTATGATTGTAAAATTTTTGTGCTACTCAGGGCAAGTTGATACTTTATTGCGACAAGTGGTAGAAACTGTGCTAGACTTGGGAGAGTCATATTTCATCAGTGCACTCAGGCTACGTGCCCCATTGCACTTACAACTCAACTACATGACCGACTAGGGAAAATTGGTTCGGAATGTCGAAAGTGGAGGTCAGATTCCTAGAGGTGGAGACCCAACCTGTTGGTATATTTTCTATGGTATGGCTGAGGTCGTTACCTTAAATGGTGTCATTACAAGAACAATCTCTAATTAGTATAAAGTGATGATTTCCTGAACTTAATACGATTATGCGTAACTAATAAAATTCTTCTAATATGCTCTACACTTGGGCGAGCTTCGTAACTCAAAAATCTACTTCTGTGAATGCTTGTATTGAGAAATTATATGGGGATAGCTATGCCTATCGTTTCGTGTTGTAATTTTGCTTAACAGAAAAATATTTAAAAGGAGGAAATGGAATGTTTCGATTGGCACGATACACATGTTGCTTGTGATTTAGAATTGAGGATGAGATCCTCGCTTTGTAATATGATTTGAGATGTTTAAATCGGGCTACGAGCCGCGGTGGAATTTATGTAAGGACGAGGTCCTTGTGATGGAAATTCTTGTGTTTAAATTCTCCCTTGTGAATTAAAATTTTGTTATAGTACTAGTAAGGAGTCATGCTTGTTAGGATGGTTCTATAATTTATGTATAAAAGAAATAACGATAATAATCTTAATAATTTAATAAATAATAATAAAATTAATGCCAATAATAATTAAATAAATAAAGAAATAAATAAATTAATGAATTAACTGTGCATAATTTATCAAATCCATGTTATAATTATCGAGCTTTGACCTACGAGGTATGTGCCGCCCGTGTGGCGTTAAATTAGACACGTTAATTCAGGTATATAATTATGAGGTCTTCATGAATCACATCTCGTTATCAGTATTGTGAAGGTTTGAAAGGAGATTATTGTTAACATGAAGTTGTTTGATAAATCCATAATTGGCTATGAACAACTATTAAAAAAATAGAGGCGGTGAGTATGGGCAACCTTGCGTATATTCCAGTTGGTGAGAGACCATTAGCTTCAGATGTTCTGACGTTGGCTAATCAGTTGGTGAGGTTGGATATTTCCCCCAGCAGTGTTCTAGCTTGTACAATCGCTCGGTCTTCCCTAATTGAGCGTATTCGGGAGTGGCAGGATGATGGCCCATATTTGGTGGTCCTTAGGGACACAGTTCGGCACGGTGATGCCAAGCAGGTTACAGTTGGAGATGATGGTGTTTTGATGATGCAGGGTTGGTTATGTGTGCCTAATGTTGATTACCTTCGTGAGTTGATACTTGAGGAGGCTCACGGTTCTAAGTATTCTATTCACCCAGGGGAAGCTAAAATGTACCAAGATTTGAGACCGCATTATTGGTGGAGAAGGATGAAAAAGGACATTGTGGCGTATGTGGCTCGTTGCTTAAATTGTCAGCAGGTAAAGTATGAGCATCAGAGACCTGGTGGTTTGCTTCAGCGGATAGAGATTCCTGAGTGGAAGTGGGAGCGTATCACTATGGACGTCGTTGTTGGACTCCCACGGACTCAGAGGAAATTTGATGCAGTTTGCGTTATTGTGGATAGGCTGACTAAATCAGCACACTTCATTCCTGTGGCAAGTGATACGCTCAATTTACACCTTAAAGGAATGTAAGCGATCGTTGTCAAATATAGTAACCCAACAAGGTTGGGGTCGAATCCCACAGAGAACAATATGAGGGCGTTTAGGAATGCTAGAGAATTATCACTTATCGTGCAGTGCCAAACAAATATGATTTTGGGTTTTTGATAATTGTTTATAACTAAATGCGAAAATATAAACTAACCTAGAAAGCAATTAAAATGATCGATGGCAACAAGTATCGATGCTTCGGGTATTACACTCGAGTAACGATCCAATGTATTTCACGATTTTACAAATATGAGCGGGTAATGTTAATTAGCCACGGATAACATTTCTTAATTAGCTTTTCCCAAAGACTAACAAGACTTCCTAATTGAATTATCCCTAACCCAATTAGGAGATTAAGCACTTCCGAGTTTGGCTACAAGTAGTTCAATCCTATCCCTAGGTAGAATCTATAAAATGAGGGTTAAATCCTCAAGTTCTTGTTAATTAATCTTTCCCAACCCCAAATAATCTTTTCCAAAACTAATTCGGAGTTAATGGGCGAGTCCTAGGGTTAGCTAATCCCTTTGGAAACATTAAAGAACAAGAATAATTAAAATAACAAAGACCCACTTCAAAAATATAGTAAAATCATTCAATACATAAGCACAACAAGGTATTTAATCCACACTTTAAATATGAATATTCCCATAAACCATATTCAAGTGTTGGAAAAATACTACACACTTAGATATACAATACAAAGCAAGGAAATGAAGAAATAAACATAAATGGGTAAGGAAGACTTCACCACAATGTCGAAATCTACAATTCCAAAGTGTGTGTGCAAACCCACAAATCAATACTTGTTCTTCTCTACTCAAAATATATTTACAAAACTAAAAATATGTCAAAAGATATAAAAAATTGGTTTTCTATTCATATCTAAGATGTTGCCAAGGTATGCTTTTTATAGAGGGCCAAAAATTCGAGTGAAAAGTGGACAAAAACACCCATGTCAGGCTGATATGCGATCGCATTCCTGTCGCATAACAGGGATGCGATTCGCATCTTAATCACATATCAAACCCTAGGTCCTAGAGGTTCATCGCATGTGAGATGTGCGGTCCGCATTGATGATATGCGATCGCATTCATGCGTCGCAATTGCAATGTAGCGTCAGGCATCAGATGGTGATGCGGTCGCATATCTGACCGCATTTCACTCATTAATCTTGACTCAACTTTCTGTTGCGGTATGCGATCTCTGGGCTCGTAATGCGATTCACATGTTGCATATGCGATCGCATTCGGCCATTGCTCCCCTCTTTTCACTACTTTACTCTCTTTTTGCTCAATTTCACTCTAATTTGACCTTAACCACTTCATGGCATCATTTTCATGCAAATAGAGAAATTATACACTGATAGTAACCTCAAATACCCATTGAGCAACACAAAATCTACTGAAAAGAGGCTAAAATGAGTGGTAAAATTGCCACTCATCAGCAAGTACTTATACTTGAGAGCGGTTGGCTGAGTTATATATTCAGCAGATAGTTCGCCTTCATGGGGTGCCCGTGTCTATCATTTATGATCGGGGTATGCAGTTTACTTCCCATTTTTGGAGAGCAGTTCAGCATGAGTTGGGTACCCCAGTAGAGTTGAGTACAATATCTCACCCTCAGACTGACGGGCAGTCCTAGCGTACCATTCAGATATTGGAAGATATGCTCCACACTTGTGTTATTGACTTTGGAGGTTCGTGGGATCAGTTCTTGCCGTTAGCGGGGATTTCTAATAATAATATCTATCAGTCGAGCATTTAGATGGATACTTATGAGGCGTTATATGGTAGGCGGTGCAGATCGCCAGTTGGATGGTTTGAGTCGGAAGAGGCTCGGTTATTGGGTACAGACTTAGTTTAGGAGGCCTTAGATAATGTCAAGATTATTCAGGAGAGACTTCTTGCAGCTCAGTCTAGGAAAAATAATTATGCCGATCGTAAGGTTCGTGATGTGGCATTCATGGTTGGAGAGAGAGTATTGCTTTGTGTGTTTCCCATGAAGGGTGTTATGAGATTTGGGAAGAAAGGTAAGTTGAGGACTAGGTATATCGGGCTTGCGTTGCCTACAGGGTTATCCGCAATTCATCTGGTATTCCACGTGTCTATGCTCCGGGAATATCTTGATGACCCGTCCCACGTGTTAGATTTCAGCTCTGTCCAATTTGACAAGGACTTGACTTATGACAAGGAGCCGGTAGCCATTTTAGACCGGCAGGTTCGTCAGTTGAGATCTAAGAGCTATCCTTCAGTCCGAGTGCAGTGGAAAGGCCACCCGTTGAGGCAGCCACTTGGGAGTCCGAGTCGGACATGCAAATTAAATATCACACTTGTTCGCTAATTCAGGTAATCTTCTATGTCTGTTTGAGGACGAACGTTTGTTTTAGAGGTGGAGATTGTGATGACCCAAAGGGTCATATTAAGAATTTAAACAAAATTCTAGGCCTATTAGCCATCAAAAGACTAATTTAAAATACCTCGATTTGCGTGCACAGTCCGGGCGTGAAACTGAAAAGCTTATATGTTAAAATATGAGAAATAGTAATTTCTAGAGTTAAAATTTGATTATAATTGACTTTGGTCAACATTTTTGAGTAAACAAACCTGGATCTGTGTTCCGACAATCTCGGGAGGTCCGCAGTAAAATATGGGGCTTGGGCATATGCCCAGATATGAATTCCGAGGACGCAAGCCTTAGAAAACAATTTTTGAAGAAAATTGTTCTGCTGGTTAATTCAAGAAATAAAGAAATGAAATAATATGTGAAATATATGATATCGGGCCCGTATTTTGGTTCCGGAGCCTGTAACAGGTTTGTTATGTTATTTAAGTCCTATCTGTGAAGTTTCATGAGAATCAGAGTTGATTTGATGAAATTCGGACATCCGGTTGAAAAGTTAGAACAATTTGAGTGTTCTTGAGAAAACCATGAGTTTGGTGGTTAAATTTGTAGATTTTGATGTCATTTTGATGATTTGATTTCACGAGCAAGTCCGTACGATGTTTTCAACTTGCGTGCATGTTATGTTTGGAGCCTCGAGGGCTTGAGTGAGTTTCAGATAAGTTTAGGCTATGTTGTGCCTTTTTTTTATGTTTCATCGTTGTTTCTTCAAGAAAAAATGATACCACATTAAGCAAATGAGCTCCAAATTCATATTTTATTAAACCATTACATTAGTATCGTAATTACAGACCCATAGGAAAAGGAATCATCGAATTTGGACATCGTATGAGAAAGTTATGCTCATTTTCGTGTCGGGAAAACAATGATGGTTTTCTGGTGTGCGCAATTCCCAAATGCGAACTTTTTGTCGCAAATGCGATGTCACGACCCGAATCCTGATTCAGGTCGCAATGGCGCCCAACAGCAGGGTTAGGCAAGCTGATATAACGTTCACTAAGTGAAACCCTTCCCATTTGATCAAACAAGTCAATGGTTACCAGTTTATAACAACTAACATGATACTAGTCTTGAGTGAAGGTAAAATCATAGAAGATACAAGACCGAAATAAAACATACACATAGGCATACATCCCAAAACCTCAAAAATATTAACCGCGTGTGTGCCAGGAACTAGTGTCACGAGTGCCACGGGCAACTACTGAATATACAATGACTAGAACATATACAGGGTCTCAGTCTGAATGAGCTAGATAGAGAGTATAACAAAAGAAACTCCAGGGTGCTGCTAGGAAGTCGCCAGGAAAGCAGCTCACCGTGAAGTATGACCACGCTATCAATATCTAGCACCGGTCTGAAAGTCAGATGAACCAGCCTCCGGACCTGTACAGTCAAGTACAGAAAGGAAAGAAAGTGCAACATGAGTACATATATATAAATATGTACCCAGTGAGTATCCCGTCTAAACTCGAAGAAGTAGTGACGAGAGGTCGACTAGATACTCACTAAGGTCCAGTAACATAATATAGAACGAGATAAGGCTAAAGCAATAGGCATGCGAAACATTAAACAGCAAGTATATGAACACATAATGTAATACAAGTAAGAGCACCAAATACCAATTCCTCTTTATTCAACAATACCTGACCAATACTGACATATGTGAACTTGACTCAAGTGTACATGTACCGACACGGACAAGACAACCGGTCGGAGTCATAGGGTAGGTCGTAAGGACTGAGGTCATAAGCTCCCCACGATCGCGAATCATACCTGCGACTCGTGTGCTGACTCGATAATAGTAATAAGCTCCCCACGATCGTGAATCATACCTGCGACTCGTGTGCTGACTCGATGATAATAAGCTCCCCACGATCGCGCACCATACCTGCGCTTCGTGTGTTGACTCGATAATAATAGCATTTACATATAGGTACCTACGGGTACCGACTCGACTGTGAACTCAACACGACTGTGCCAACATCATATCACTGATAGCCAATTAGGATTTACATCATCATATTCTTACATGTCCCATGTCCTTTCAACAATAAACACAATTTATATTGCACATAATGGTTCAAATAAGGCACGAAATGGCATACTCGTGGGTGCTACGGCTACCCAACAAAGAAATATAGTCACAACGTATGGACTCTCATCACTTGGTACGTACGCGGCCCCCTCAACATGTACACATAGCAAATAAGGAACCTACGGGGACATTTCCCCCTTGCAAGTATGGAAAGGAGACTCACCTTGATAAAATCACAATGGAACGTGAAAAACAACAATGGAACTCAAAATTCAACCCTAAAACCAAATTAATCAAACTTAAGAACTTTGAAATTCTAGAATTCATTACATTGCGTCGAACGGGTCTTTACTACTCGGAATGACCCCAAATTTTGCAGACATCTCAAAAATGACTATACGGAAATATTGCCGGTCTCGAAATTCCATTCGGACTTCTATAGCATGAAGTCCCGTTCCAGGCCAAATTCTAAACTTAAGGAAATCCCGATTTCCATTTCGGGCGCCGAAACGCTCCCGGGTCATCAAAAACCCGAGCCGAACATACGCCCAAGTCCGAAATCACTGTACGGAGCTACTGGAGCTGTTAGAACTCGATTATGAGGTCGTTTGCTCAAAATGTTGACCGAAGTCAAACTTGGCCAAATAGGCAAGCCTTAAGCTACCAAGTGTTCCTAAACCATCCAATTCATTCCCAAATCCCGAACCACCCGCTCCCGCGAGTCATAAAGCACGAATAGTCGTTATGGAAGGTTTCATTTAAGGAAACAGGACCCTAATACGCAAAACGATCGGCTGGGTCATTACATTTTCCCCCTCTTAAACAAACGTTCGTCCTCGAACAGGTCTAGAATCGTACCTGAAGTGCCGAATAGCTATGGATATCTGCCCCGCATGTCCTGCTCGGACTCCCATGTCGCCTCCTCAACTGGTTGGCCCCTTCACTGGACCTTAACTGCAGCAACTGTCTTAGACCTCAACTGGCGGTCCTGCCTATCAACAATAGCCACTAGCTCCTCCTCGTAGCCCAGATTCTCATCTAACTGAATAGTGCTTTAATCAACCACATGCGAGAAGTCGACATGATACCTCCGAAGCATGGAAACATGAAAAGCTGTGTGAACTCCTGATAAAGCTGGAGGCAAGGCAAGCTCATAAGCAACCTCTCCAACCCGCTTCAACACCTCGAAAGGACCTATAAATCTGGGGCTCAACTTGCCCTTCTTCCCGCATCTCATATTACCCTTCATCGGCGAAACCTTCAACATAACCTTATCTCCCTCCACGAATGATACATCACATGCCCGCTGATCTGCGTAGCTCTTCTGCCTAGAATGTGTTGTACGGTGCCTCTCTTGAATAATCTTCACCTTTTCCAAGGCATCTTTGACCATATGTGTACCGTATAACTTGGCCTCACCAGGCTCAAACCACCCAATCAGAGAACGGCATCGCCGACCATATAAAGCCTCAAATGGAGCCATCTCGATGCTGGACTGATAACTATTATTGTATGCAAACTCAGCCAAAGGTAGGAACTGGTCCCACTGACCCCCGAAATCAATCACGCAAGCCCTGAGCATATCCTCTAGAATCTGAATTGTACGCTCTGACTAGCCATCAGTCTTAGGGTGAAAAATTGAACTGAGGTCTATCTGAGTACCCATCTCGCTGTACAAAGCTCTCCAGAAGTGCGGATTGAACTGAGGACCCCGATCTGAAATGATAGACATCAGCACACCATGCAACCAGAATATCTCACGAAGATAAATCTGAGCCAACCTCTATGTAGTGTAAGTAGTATCCACAGGAATGAAATGCGCCGATTTTTTCTGTCTGTCCACAATGATCCAAACCGCGTCAACCTTCCGCAAGGTCTGAAGCAACCCAACCACGAAGTCCATAGTGATACGCTCCCACTTCCACTGAAGAATGGGCATCTGCTGAAACAAGCCTCCTGGCCGCTGATGCTCGTACTTAACCTGCTGACAATTAAGACACCTAGCTACATGCTGAACAATGTCCTTCTTCATCCGCCTCCACTAGTAGTGCTGCCTCAAGTCACGATACATCTTTGTCGCTCCTGGGTGAATAGAGTACCGAGAACTGTGCGCCTCTGCTAGAATCCTCTCCCTCAGGCCGTCAACATCAGGAACACACAATCGACCCTAGGGTCGCAGAACAGCATCCTCGCCTAAGGTAATCTCCTTGGCCCTGCCCTGGACCACCGTATCCCTAAGCTCTGCTAGGCGTGGATCATCAAATTGTCGAGCCTTGATCTCTCCAAATAATGAAGACTGCGCAACCACATGAGCCAAAACTCGACGTGGCTCGAAAAGGTCCATCTCACTAATCGATTGGCCAAGGACTGAATGTCCAAGGCTAAAGGCCTCTCCTCAGCTGATATGTAGGCCAAACTACCCATGCTAGCTGCCCGCCTGCTCAATGCATTCGCCACTACATTTGCCTTGCCCGGATGATACAGAATAGTGAGATCATAGTCCTTCAACAACTCAAGCCACCTTCACTACCTCAAATTAAGGTCCCTCTGCTTAAGCAAGTAATGCAGGCTGCGGTGGTCGGTATAGACCTCACAAGATACACCGTACAAATAATGCCGCCATATCTTTAAAGCATGAACAATCGCCGCCAACTCCAAATCGTGCACAGAGTAATTCATTTCATGAACATTCAGCTGTCGCGAAGCATAAGCAATAGCCCTGCCATCCTGCATCAACACACATCCCAACCCGACGCGTGAAGCGTCGCAATACACTGTATATACTCCAGACTCAGAAGGCAATGATAACACTAGTGCTGAAGTCAATGCTAGCTTGAGATTTTGAAAGCTCGCCTCACAATCGTCGAACCACTGAAACGGAGCATTCTTCTGAGTCAATCTAGTCAATGGAGTAGCCATAGAAGAGAATCCCTCAACGAACCGACGGTAGTAACCTGCTAAACCCAGAAAACTCATGATCTCTGAAGCTAAAGTAGGACGTGGCCAACACTGAACTGCCTCAATCTTCTGCGGATCAACCTTGATACCCTCACCGGACACCACATGCCCCAAGAACGCCACAGACTTCAACCAGAACTCACACTTGGAGAACTTAGCATATAGCTTCTGTTCTCGCAAGGTCTGAAGCACAACCCTCAAATGCTGCTCGTGCTCACCCAGGCTCCGTGAGTAGATCAATATATCATCAATGAAAAAAATAACGAAGGGGTCGATATACGGCCTGAATACCCTATTCATCAAGTCCATAAATGTTGCTGGGGCATTAGTCAAGCCAAAGGACATCACTAAGAACTCATAGTGGCCATATCTGGTGCGAAATACAGTCTTCGAGACATCAGAAGCCTGAATCTTCAACTTGTGATAACCTGACCTCAGATCAATCTTGGAGAACACATGAGCGCCCTGTAGCTGATCAAACAAATCATCAATGCGCGGCAGAAGCTACTTGTTCTTGATGGTCACTTTATTCAACTGGCGGTAGTCAATACACATCCGCATAGACCCATCCTTCTTCTTCACAAATAGGACTGGAGCACCCCACGGCGACACACTTGGCCTAATAAATCCCTTGGCCAACAACTCCTCAAGATGCTCCTTCAGTTCCTTTAGCTCCTTAGGAGCCATACGATAAGGAGGAATGGAAATAGGCTGAGTATCTGGAGCCAGATCAATGCAGAAATCTATATCTCGATCTGGAGGCATGCCTGGAAGATCTGAAGGAAATCCGGAAACTCCCGAACAACAGGCACTGAATCAATGGTAGGAGACTCGGCGGTGGTGTCCCGCACATAAGAAAGATAAGACAAACACCCTTTCTCGACCATATGCCGAGCTTTCATGAAGGAAATGACTCGGCTGAAGGCACTTACTGAAGAACCCCTCCATTCTAACCTCGACAATTCAGGAATGGCAAATATAATTGTCTTGGCATGGCAATCCAATACAACATGATAAGGAGATAACCAATTCATGCCCAAAATAACCTCGAAATCAACCATATCAAGCAATAATAGGTCGGCTCTGGTCTCAAGACCAAAGAAGGTAATCACACAAGACCAGTAGACCCGGTCTACCACTATAGAGTCGCCCACAGGAGTGGATACATACAAGGGAGAACCCAAAGACTCGCAAATAACATCTATAGAATGGGCAAATAATCCAGAAACATATGAATATGTAGATCCTGGATCAAATAGCACTGAAGCCTCTCTACCACAAACTGAAATCATACATGTAAACATAGCGTCTTAGGCCACTACGTCCGCCCTTGCCGGAATAGCATAGAACCTGGCTGTAGCACCTGATGTCTGAGCTCCCCCAGGAAGAGCGGGAGCTGAATGACCCCCTCCTGACTGGCCTCTCCCTCTAGGACGACCCCTGCCAATCTGACCTCCACCCTTAGGTGGTCGAACTGCTGGTGCGGGACACATAGGCTAGTGACTCTACTGAACGGCCTTGCCCCTAAAGCGGGGGAAATCCCTCTTTATGTGGCCTAAGTCCCCACACTCGTAACATCTTAGATGTGACATATCCTGCTGGCCTGAAGAGTAAGAGTCCCGAATGGCTAGAGTGCGAGGAGAATCATCTGTCACAACACCGAAATAGGAACCGGAGGATCTCTGACGGCTGGAGTAACCACTGGATGGACAGTGAATGGCTGGAGGACGGTAGAAGCGCTCTGGCATGGCGCTAAATTGGGGCCTGACTGGAACAACCCTAGGAGGTACTGGAGGTGCTGAATAGGAAGGCCTGTTGAACTGGACACCTCCGTACTGACCCCTGACCCTAGCTGGAGCCCCTCTGAAGTCGCCTACAAACCTGGCCCTCCTGTCCTGCTGACCCTGCAGACCTGGCTGACCCTGCTCCCTGCCCTTCGCACGGTAACCCTCGATACGTCGAGCTATCTCGACCACAAGCTGATATGGGGTACCCATCTCCACCTCTCTGGCCATGGAAGTCCTGATACCCAGATGTAAGCCTTCCACAAACCGTCGAACTCTCTCAGCATCTGTGGGCAATATCATGAGAGCATGGCGAGACAACTCTGAGAACCTGGCCTCGTAATCTGACACAGACATCTGCCCTTGCTCTAACCTCTCAAACTGACCCCACAGCTCCTCCATCTCAGACAGTGGAATGTATCGGTCAAAGAATAACTAAGTAAACTGCTCCCAAGTAACCGGTGGAGACCCTGCTGGTCTACTCAGTACATAAGACTGCCACCAGCGGCAAGCTCTGCCCTCAAGCTGGAAGGTCGTGAAATCTACCCCATGTGACTCTAATATCCTCATGTTGTGCAGTCTGTCCCTGCACCTATCGATGAAATCCTGTGCATCCTCTCCCCGCTCACCCCCGAAGGTCAGAGGGCGAAGCTGGGTCCATCTACCCATCAACTTCTGCTGGTCTATCTCTGCAATTGGCCTGGGCTCCGGTGCTGCAACCCTAGGCTGAACTCCAATCACTGGTGGAATATCTGGAGTACAATGTACTGCTGATGCTGGTCCTGTAGCCTGAGCGGTAGGGGTCTGAACTCCCCTTCCTGCCTGTGAAGCAGCATGATCTGATGGAAGTACACTCGCCTGTGACATAGTATCCATGAACCTCATCATACGACCCATGACCTCCTGGAAGCCCGGCGCCGTCATAAAATCAGCTAGTGGTGGAGCTACTGGAGGCAGCTCATCCTGCTCCTCAACATAAGGATCCTCATTCGGTACAACCGGTACAGCACTGGGACGCCCTCGCCCCATACTACGAACAGGAGCCCTACCCCTGCCCCTTCCACGGCCTCGAGCGGCGGGGGTAGAAGCCTCTCCTGGATCTGGAACATGTGAAGCACGCGTCCTTACAATCTGTGAGAGAGTAGAAGAACAGGTTTGAGTACATCATCGGTTGCACGATAGGATATGAACAAAAGGAGTTTCTTAACGCCCTATAGCCTCCTGAAGATAAGTACAGACGTCTCCGTACCGATCTGCAGGACTCTATTGGGTTTGCCCGTGACTCGTGAGACTATGTGAACCTAGAGCTCTGATACCACGTTGTCACGATCTGAATCCTGCTTCAGGTCGCGATGGCGCCCAACAGCGTAGTTAGGCAAGCCGATATAACTTTCACTAAGTGAAACCCTTCCCATTTGATCAAACAAGTCAATGGTTACCAGTTTATAACAACTAACATGATACTAGTCTTGAGTGAAGGTAAAATCATAGAAGATACAAGGCCAAAATAAAACATACACATAGGCATACATCCCAAAACCCCAAAAATATAAACCGCGTGTGTGCCAGGAACTAGTGTCACGAGTGCCACGGGCAACTACTGAATATACAATGACTACAACATATACAGGGTCTCAGTCTTAATGAGCTAGACAGAGAGTATAACAAAAGAAACTCCAGGGTGCTGCTAGGAAGTCGCCAGGAAAGAAGCTCACCGTGAAGTATCACCACGCTATCGATATCTAGCACCGGTCTAAAAGTCAGATGAACCAGCCTCCAGACCTGTACAGTCAAGTACAGAAAGGAAAGAAAGTGCAGCATGAGTACATATATATAAATATGTGCCCAGCGAGTATCCCATCTAAACTCGAAGAAGTAGTGATGAGAGGTCGACTAGATACTCACTAAGGTCCAATAACATAATATAGAACGAGATAAGGCTAGAGCAAGAGGCATGCGAAACCTTAAACAGCAAGTATATGAACACATAATGTAATACAAGTAAGAGCACCAAGTACCAATTCCTCTTTATTCAACAATACCTGACCAAAACTGACATATGTGAACCTGACTCAAGTGTACATGTACCGACACGGATAAGACAACCGGCCGGAGACATAGGGTAGGTCATAAAGACTGAGGTCATAAGCTCCCCACGATCGGGAATCATACATGTGACTCGTGTGCTGACTCAACAATAGTAATAAGCTCCCCACGATCGCGAATCATACCTGCGACTCGTGTGCTGACTTGATGATAATAAGCTCCCCACGATCGCGCATCATACTTGCGACTCATGTGCTGACTCGATAATAATAGCATTTACATATAGGTACCTACGGGTACCGACTAAACCGTGAACTCAACAGGACTATGCCAACATCATATCACTAATAGCCAATTAGGATTTACATCATCATATTCTTGCCTGTCCCATGTCCTTTCAATAATAAACACAATTTATATTGCACACAATGGTTGAAATAAGGCACGAAATGGCATACTCGTGGGTCCTACGGCTACCCGACATAGCAATATAGTCGCCACGTACGGACTCTCATCACTTGGTACGTACGCAGCCCCCTCAACATGTACACATAGCAAATAAGGAACCTACGGGGACATTTCCCCCTTGCAAGTTTGGAAAGGAGACTCACCTCGATAAAAGCACTCCTCGAACCAAGGACTGGATCAAAAGATGTGCCCGAAACTCCGAAATTATTCTTGACGGTTCACAACTAGCCAAACATAGCATAATTGAATCAATTTAAGGTTCAAGAAGAAGAATTATCAAGAATTCCTAAAATTTTAACGTTCTTGGCGATTTTTGAAATTTCGACCCCGGGCCCACGCTTTCGAATTTTGAAAATTCTTGAAGGATTAAATTACCCATAGTCTAAGGATCGTAATTACATAATTTATTTAGGAATTCATGGCTAAAAAGGGATAACTCACTAATTATACAAGCCCTAGAAATTCCTACCAAATATTTCCCATGATTTTGATAAATTAATAGAGGGTTTAACTAGAAATTGATGTTTAAACTCGGTGTTAATAAGAAATTTAGTTACCTCAAGTACTAGGTTGAATGGTCCTCTTGGAAGCTCTTAATTAACTCAAGGAAGAAGATGAAAATGGAGGAAAATGAACTAAACCCGATATAAAAATACACTGCCCAGGGATTTACCCTATGCGAACGCACCCTGGGCATGCGTTCGCGATGCTTTATATCGGTCAGGTCCAGAGGCCTTCTACGCGAACGCGAGGGAGGGGTCGCGAATGCGAAGTCTATGGCAGCTGGGCCGGCCTAATTAGATGGACCTTATGCGAACGCGACAGAGGGCCCGCGAATGCGGAGGCTAGCAGGGCTAGACCTTCGCGAACGCGGCTGGAGGGGTGCGAACGCGAAGGCCAGGGGGCCCAACCCATCGCGAACGCAGGATGGGGAACGCGAACGCGTAGAGCATCCGTAGCCCCTACTCGATTCCTTCTTCGCGAACGCGAAATTTTGCAGACAGGTCATAAATGACTATACAGAACTTTTGCTGGCCTCGGAATTCCATTCTGACTTCGATAGCACGAAGTCTCGTTCCAGGCCAAATTCTAAACTTAAGGAAATTCTGATTTCCATTTCGGACGCCGAAACGCTCCCGGGTCATCAGAAACCCGAGCCTAACCTACGCCCAAGTCCTAAATCAGTGTACGGATCTACTGGAGCTGTCATAACTCGATTCCGAGGTCGTTTTCTCAAAATGTTGACCGAAGTCAAACTTGGCCAAATAGGCCAGCCTTAAGGAACCAAGTGTTCCTAAACCATCCAATTCATTCCCAAATCTCGAACCACCCGCTCCCGCGAGTCATGAAGCACGAATAGCCGTTATTGTCACGGCCCATGTTCCCACCTTCGGGCCATGACTGCGTGTAACATTGAACCCGCTAGACAAGCAAACGTTTGAACTAAATAAAACTCAATAACAACTAAATGAACAAGATGACTAAGGCATCGATGGCCCACAATGAAATTTAACAAAATAACCAAAATACAACATAGCACTTTCGAAATAAAACCCATATACAAATCCCAGAACTGGTGTCACATACTCACGAACTGTCTAAGAGATTACTACAAACAAAAGGTCTGAAAATAAGTACATAGGACTGTCTTTGAAATACAAAGTAAGACAGAGCTGAAAGTGAATAGTAGAAGGTGACGTCAAGGCCCATGAACGTCTGCGGATCTACCTTGATGTCATTGAATGCGCTGATTGAAGCTCCGACCGTCAGTGATCACCGGGTCCGGCTGTGTAGTCTACACAACATAAAGAAGTGTAGGTGTAGCATCAGTACAACCGACACCATGTACTGAGTAAGTGTCGAGCCTAACCTCGGCGAAGTAGTGACCAGGCTAGGACCAACAACAACATATGTACCTGTACAGTTTTATATAATAACAGGAAAGGTGGCAACATAAATAAGCAATTAAGACAGATACGGGGAGAACATGCTGGGGTAATATGGGAAACAAAATGCTAGCACGGTAGAACAGAGTAATAACTGAAATGTAAAAGTAAAGGCAGGAATTTAACTTCTCAATAGATAATGAACAGAAAAAGGCACGGTATGTCCCCTCGTGCATAACCTCACAATCACTCGGCACGGAATGTCCCCTCCTGCATATATAATAACACTCAGTACGGAATGACCCCTCGTGCGTAACCTCACAATCACTCGGCACGGAATGTCCCCTCGTGCATATATAATAACACTCAGCATGGAATGTCCCCTCGTGCGTAACCTCACAATCACTCGGCACGGAATGTCCCCTCGTGCATATATAATATATATCAAAACAAATCAACAACATAATTTGAAAGTCAACACTAATAAGTCTCAAGTGCATGGAAATACATCAATACAATTCTATTGCCCCGGCAAGGAGAAATCATCAATTACAACACCAACAAATGCCCGACAAGGGTCTCAGCTATAACCAACCTCGCATCAGAATTAGAATTTCAACAATGTAAGCCTCAACTGAAATAAATCACTCAATAACTCTTCACGTAATGAAACAACATCAAGGTATCACTTTTTAATTCACCAATTACTCACAGGGCGGAGAATATCAAGAACATAGTAAGTTTCATCACAAATGACTCACGGACATGCTTGACCGCAACGCATAGGCACTCGTCACCACGCCTATGCGTTGGACATGAGTTACACATAGTAAGTAAGACTCCATACCTAATCCCTCAAGCTGAGGTTAAGCCAAACAATTACCTCGGCTTTAAACAAAATGCAAGTCAAGCCTCAATCACAGCCTTTCCTCTCGAATCCAACTCCGAATCGGGAATCTCTAGACATAATGGATTTATTAACATCAATAAGTACTCAATAAACCAATTCCCAAGCCAAATTATACATTTCCTACTATTTCTCCGAGAATAATAAAATTCGACCCCGGGCCCACACGTTCAGATTTTCGAAAATTTACGAAGGAATCAACTACCCGGAGTCTAAGCATCGAAGTTATGTAATTTATACAAGGATTCTTGGCCTAACATGGAAAATCCCAAAATCCTCAAGAACCCTAAAATTACTACCTAACTCTATGATTTTTAGATGATTTAGTAGTGATTTTAACTAGGAATTACTATTAAAATTAGAAGTTTATGGGGTTTTAACTTACCTCTTACAGTGGGTGGTTGTGGAAGGTGTTGCCCAAGCTTGGAGGCTCTCTAATGGAGGTTGAAGATGGATGAAATGAGAAAAACCCAAAAATTTGGGCATTTAAGAAGGCTGCCAACAGGGGTTTCTGCACCTGCGACCTTAGGACCGCAGGTGCGGTCTCGCACCTGCGAGGGAAATGATCGCCCCTGCGGAAGAAGGGCCTGGGACCCTGGGCTCGCACCTAGAGAGTTGGGAGTCGCACCAGCGGTCCCGCTCCTGCGGAGGGAGGGTCGCGCCTGCGATGAAAGTCGCACCAGCGAAGGTTGGACCGCAGTTGCGGTCAAGTGCCTGCGGCCTGGGTCTCGCGCCTGCGGACCTTGGGCAAGGGAGCTGGGGATCGCACCTGCAAGGATGGGACCGCAGGGGCGGTCCCGCACCTGCGGCTGGGCATTCGCACCTGCGGTCACACCAACAGTGGTTTTTTTGCTGGTTTTTGGCCTCGCGCGGAGTCTGGGAGGCACCTGGGCCCACCCGAGCCCCCGTCAAAAAATACCAACAAGTCCCAAATCATAAAACAGACTTGCTCGAGCTCACGGAACACTCAATACCAAGCTAAAACTCAGAATCACCCTCCAAAACCCCTAAATTCAACACTTAAGAACAAGAAATTCTAAGATTCTATGACGATGCGCCGGACCGACCCACACAACTCGGAACGACTTCAAATTTTGCAGACTAGTTATAAATGACACAACGGAACTACTCCTGGTCCCGGAATTTTTTTCGTACCTCGGGAACATAAAATCACCTTTCAAGCCAAATTTCAAATTATTTAAAAAAAAAAACTCAAAGCTTCATTAACTCCAATTTTCCTCATTTGGATCCGAAGCCAATCACACCAAGTCCGTTTTACATCAAATTTCACAGATAGGACAAATAACATATAATAAACATGTTCCGGGCTCCGGAACCGTAATACAGGCCCGGTAACATGGCTTTCACATAATTACTCATTTTCAGAATCCTTTATTATTCTCAGAAACAATTTTCTTTAAAAATTTATTTCTCGGGCTTGGGACCTCGAAATTCGATTCCGGGCATACGCCCAAGTCCCATATTTTTCTACGGACCCTCCGGGACCGTCACATCACGGGTCCGGGTCCGTTTACCAAAAATGTTGACCAAAGTCAACTTTATTCATTTGATTATCATAAATCCTATTTTTCCTTCAATTGCAATATAAAGACTTCCCGGCTACACAGCCGTGCTGCGCCCACATATCGAGGTGAGATTAACGGAGGCTTTCGGGGCCTTAGAACACATATTTAGCTAGAATTACATTAGGATGACCTTTTGGGTCATCACAATCTCCACCTATAAAACAAACGTTCGTCCTCAAACGGACATAGAAAAGTACCTGAGTCTGAGAATAGTTGGGGGTAAAGAATCCTCATGTCGGACTCGGACTCCCAAGTAGCTGCCTCGGCAGGCTGACCCCTCCACTTAACACGGACCGAAGGATAACTCTTCGACCCCAACTGACGAACATGCCTATCTATTATGGCTACTGGATCCTCCTCTTAAGTCAGATCCTTGTCCAATGGGACATCGCTGAAGTCAAGAACGTGAGATGGATCTGCAATATACCTCCGGAGCATAGATACGCGAAACACTGGATGCACTGCTGATAGATGCGGTGGCAAGGCAAGTCTGTAAGCCACCTCTCCTACCCTGTCCAATATCTCAAATGGACCAATATACCTAGGGCTCAACTTGCCCTTCTTTCCGAATCTCATCACGCTCTTCATAGGCGACACTCGAAGGAACACCTGGTCCCCTACCACGAAAGCCAAATCCCGAACTCTACGATCTGCATAGCTCTTTTGTCTGGACTATGTTGTACGAAGCCTATTGTGAATAATCTTTACCTTATCCAAGGCATCCTGGACTAACTCCGAATCCAACAATCTAGCCTCCCCGGGCTCAAACCATCCGACTGGAGACCGACATCGCCTACCATACAATGCCTCATACAGAGCCATCAGAATGCTCGACTAGTAACTGTTGTTGTAAGCAAACTATGATAAGGGAAAGAACTGATCCCATGAACAGCCAAAATCAATAACACATGCCTGCAACATATCCTCCAAAATCTGAATAGTACACTCGGATTGCCCGTCCGTCTAGGGATGAAATGCTGTGCTCAACTCAATCTGTGTGCCCAACTCTCGCTGAAATACTCTCTAGAAATGGGAGGTAAACTGCGTACCTCGGTCTGATATGATAGATAAGGGCACACCGTGCAATCTGACAATCTCTCTCATATAGATCCGAGCCAACTTCTTTGCTAAAGATGAAACCGTCACCGGGATGAAATGTGCTGACTTGGTCAGCCTATCTACAACAACCCATACTGCATCAACCATCCTCAGAGTCCGCGGGAGTCCAACTACGAAATTCATCGTAATGCGCTCCCACTTCCACTCGAGAAGCTGAATCTGCTTTATCAAACCACCGGGTCTCTGGTGCTCATATTTGACCTGATGACAATTCAAGCACCGAGCCACATAAGCCACAATATCCTCCTTCATTCTACGCCACCAATAATGCTACCGCAAGTCCTGGTACATCTTCACGGCGCCCGGATGAATGGAATATCGGGAATTGTGGGCCTCTTACAATGTTAACTCACGAATGCCATCAACATCAGGAACACATATACGACCCTGCAGTCTCAAAACTCCCTCAGCATCAAC